>PPHD01000863.1:0-51581 GCA_002909625.1 Bambusicola thoracicus
AGAGCAGAGTAGAGGGGGACAATCACCTCCCTTTTCCTGCTGGCCACCCCTCTCATGATGGAGCCCAGGATACCATTTGCTTTCTGAGCTGCAAGAGCACACTGTTGGCTCATGTTAAGTTTTTCATCCACAAGTACCCCCAGGTCCTTCTCTGCAGAAGTAGGCTGCCTCTGGGCAGGCAGCCTTATGCTGTGCTGGGGGTTTTTCTTGCCAGCAGCATCGTGTAGTGAGGTCTGGCAGAGGATTGTCCCTGCTCATAAAAACTCCTAACTCTTATAGAGCTTGAGCATCTTGACATAAGACAGCATTTCTCAGACAGTACAGGTGATCTTGTTACTCTCACCTGGAAAGCTGCCTTCTTCACCTCCTTGCAAGATGGGTGGCTATTCGTATGGCAGCACAGATGGCAGAAACACCTTGTCTGTTTAAGAAGATGGTACCAGATGATCATATTAAGCTGATTTTATTTTTAGTGATTTAATTAAATCGCTGCAATTTGCGTTTGGATTTCTTGTTTGAATTTACCTGAATGTCTCTTGAGCTAGATTAAATGACAGATTTCCATATGCAATTTGTGCTACTTTAAGTACCTCTGTCTGTAATGACACCTGCAGTCAGTGAGCTTCATGTAACTTTTCACTGTGCTCATGTCTGTGGATCACCCTTTGCTGGCGATGTATAAACATGAGATCTTTCACATAACTGTGAGCACAGACAGTAGAATCAGGTGTTTGGGGTTTTTTTTTTTCTTGATCCGAATGACAAGAGCTCCCAAAAGTACTTCGTATCCCACTCAAGTTATCCGGCTTAAGCACATAAATGGCTCCTATGAGTGAATTCATGCCTGAGCCTATGTTGGCACTGGAAAGTTGCATTATTCCTGGAAGAAAATTGGCCAGCCTATTTTTTTTCTCTTGCAAAAAGGTCTGTGACAGAAGGTGTAGGTGCAGCTTCAGTAATGGAATTGCTCTCCCTGGAGTTCCCTTTCAGTGTGTCTCATGTTCACAGAGCAAAACGCATGCACTGCAGGTGGGAGCACTGTGTGTCTCTGTACTCGGCCAGGAACAGCACAGCCCAGTCCAGGCCTCAGCTCAGTTTGGAAATCCAAAGAGATGACAGTGTGTGTGTGTGTGTGTGTGTGTGTGTGGTGGATCAGACACGGATGTGAGCTTTATTTTTCTCTCATGATGTGAGGCCGACCTCAGAATCTGGCTGTAGCCTTTCTGTACTTTGGTGTCAGGAACTGGAATTACAGATCAGGAGTTCATTTCCTGAAAAGCTGTTTCCAAAGCTTTCTTTTTTCCCAGATGCTGGAGGGAATTACACCATCTGAGTGTACCTCATTTTAAACCATGATGAAAAGCACCCCACAGTTACCTTCATTCCATTTTTTAGTTATTTCAGGCATGGCTGAGGCTTAGAATGCCACCACTGATAAAGAAGGAAGAATGCTGCGGTATACAAACTTTTCTCAACAGGCAGCCCTGCTTTCCCATGGGTTTCAGCATCACACTTTGTCTCAGATCGTTGAGCTCAGTAGGCAAAGGAGTGCAAAGGAGTACAAAGGAATTGGGCTCCATGTGTGTTTGACTTCTGAGCTCATGCCACGTTAAAGAAATAGTTGGGTTTTTTTTCTGTTTGTTTGCAAATAGCCTTGGATTCTGAGGCTGTGCCCTCAGTGCCAAGTCCCACTTGCACAAAACCCCCCCAGCAGAAATGTGGGCAGTGATGGGGTGCAGTTCTCCTGGTTTTACTGAGCCGTGCATCCCAACCCGCTGCCGAGTGCCAGGCAGGCAGTGCAGGCACGGTGTTACTGGGGCATAACAGGCAGGGTCAGGACAGCAATTTATGACATGTCACACTGAAAGAGCAAACATGGGGAAATCGTGGTGGAATGAAAGCACAGTTGAGGTCAGCAAATATTTTTGAGGGTCAAAAAAAGAAAAAGAATTTGTCATGAGTGGTTGTTTTTTTCCTTTTTTCCTGCACCTTTAGCTGTGCGTTTTGTTTGTTGGAACTTGGCCAAAGCTTGTCTTCCATCTTTTCTGACTGTTAAAAATAGACAGGTTGTGAGGATGGGTAACAAATGAGGTCAGGGAGTTGGTTGGTCTCTGTATGCGACTGCCACCTGTGGGGGTCTGGCTTTAAGGTGATTCAGGTTTCTCACTTTGCAGCTACCGCATATTGTTGTTGTCTTTTCAAGCGTATGTCACAAATTAATGGCTAAGATGCTTTGAGGAGTAACTTTTATGGCATAAGGACTCCCAGCAGGAGAGCTAGATTCTTCAAGGCTGGTATAACATGCTGTCCTCCCTTAGCGGGAGGGAAGACTGAACAACAGGTGTTTCTGTGATGGAAATGTCCGAGCAGCAGAAACGTGGGGAAGGTTGTATGGGGAACTCAACACTAGTCCACTGTGAAGGTGTGGGGATGGTGGGTTGTTGCAAAACAACAATCGGAGGACTGCAAATTCTTTTAAAACTCCTTTTGTCTTGAGAATGGAAGTTCAGGCGTGGCAGAAAGCTCAGCACAAGGCCCTGCCTCCTCCCCACAGCCAGGTGTACTTTGGGATGGTGTGTGGTCACTTCCCTCTTGCCTCTGCCAAGGCTCCCGGCCTGTGCTGGGCTGGATGGAGCAGGTCTGGCTCGGCGGCTCTTACAGCAAAGCCTCTGAAATGTTGGCATCCTCTCCCAGCTGGGACACAGAAATCCTGGTTCTGTGAGGTGTGAGAGGTTTGCTCGGTGTCCCAGGGACTGTGCTTGTTTATTTGTGTTCTGGCAGTGTGCAGAATTACAATGAGCTACATCCTGCAAGATCTGCAAATAGTTCCCACCTATGAAATAAACAGAAATCGCAAATATTTAAACTAAAACTTTGGATTGCTGGTTTATTACCGCTAAGAGGCTGTACTGACCTTACAGAGCCTGAGTCACACCTCTCCTCTGCTGGTGCTGACTCGATGAAATAATGGCAAAGGACCAAGAACTTCAGTCCTTTGTTTACCCTAGGTGGGATGATTCATTTAATCAAAAATGGATAAAAGGAAGTAAATTGCATGTCATGCAAATTTCACCCGTGCAATTCCTGGCTGGAGGGAGGTAGACAGTGTGGGTGATTACTCATGAGACAGTTAGGTTGGGTTGGGTAGAAGTGCACAGGGGACAGAAGTGCTCATGCAGCATTCTTCAAAAGGAAACTTAACAGAACTTTCTGTAATACTGTGGTCTCATACTTTCTCCAGAGGCCCAGGGGTAAATGCAAATAAACAGAGTTCATTTCTTATGTGGTCAGTGGAGCACTTCCTCAATTATGTGTTCCCCATGTGCACAGAATAGAGGACTTTACTAATTCTTCTGCCTGCCATTGTGTTGTCGCTCTCAATTGTCTATTACCAGCTGCTCTTGCGGGGTTGGGCTGGAGACCTACTGCTCTGATACAGTCCTGTGTTCCTTTCTTCCAGGGCACATCTCGGGGCATTTCTGATCAGTGGATATCCTTCCCTGATGCTGCCCAGAGGGAGGAGGAGGGAAAAGGTATCAGCAGAGAAATGGCAGCTGGATTCTGTCATTTCTGGAAAGTGAGGTAGCAACTAAAAGCGAGGGCAACCATGCAGGGCTGTGCTCTTGATGAACTGAGCAGTACTGTTATTTCTGGGATACAAGTAGGAGAAAGAAGCCGTCGCTTGGGGCACAGCTGCCACCCTCCCACCTGCTCTGGGGTGGAGTGACAAAGCGTATCGGGTACGACTTTCACTGAGTGGAGAAAGATCAGTGTCAAATGCGTGGGGAGTTGAACCTGAGTAATTTTGCTTTTTGGAGATAGCTGAGAAAAAAACCAGTCTGGTATTGGCAGAATTCAGCCTTGACTGTGTGATGGTAACAGATGCATTTATGTGCAGACTGCACAACTGCCTGCTTTGTTTGGAGGCAGTCCTTATCAGCTGTCACTCAGCTGAAGGCCGCTTGGCTGCTTGGGGTTTCAGTGGGTAGGAACAGCAGAGCTCTTCTGTCCTTACAGTGGGACAGCTCAGACAAAATATCATTGCAGACTGCGCAACTGCAGTATTTTTAGTAGAAAAGGCTGTACAGTACCAACGGCAATGCCACTGTGTATTTCATGGTGCTGATGGCAGAAGTAAGATGGGGGGAGAGTGGGGCTTAGCATGAAACAGGGCTGATGACTGCATACAGGTATAGCAGTTTTGGTGCTCGATATTTCTGCTCCTGTTCAGGACAGCAGACATTGGGATCTGTGGTGTGATTGTGGTGCCAGGATCACATCCATCATCATTAGTGCAGTGCCGTTCTTGGCTTTGACCTGCCCTACGAGAGCTGTCTTAACTAATAGGGGCACTGGGAAGTGTTCACACACTGTAAGACATAAGGAGGTTATTTCCTTATATTGTAACAGGATGTGTGATAACAAGGTATGGACAGAGGCAAGCAGCCTTTCCTGCTCAGTGCTATTTTCATCGGGCTATGAATAGCCTGGTGAGATCAGTGTTATCTGTTCCGGGTTTTGTTGTGTCATGGGCAGAGATGTTTTCATATCTTTATTACATGGACCTATGCGCAGCCCCAGTGATGAGGTGGATCTGTGTGATCCCACGCTGACCCAGCTGTTGAAATCAGGGTGTTAAATGTTCCATTATCCTGCGGGTCCTGGCTGGCTGATTGGCAGGTTAAAGTTCCTAAACCTATCCTCTTCCTTTAAATGCAAAGCAGCGTCTGGTCACTGTGATCTGCTTGGCTTGCAGTGAGCGATGTTAAACTGGACACGTCCCAGCACTCGGTGCTTGAATGGGGACTGAGAGGGATGCACTGAGAAACCAAAGTGGGTGTGTGGGCTGCTGAGCACCGGGCCGGTGGTGAAGAGCAGAGACATAGTTCTGTTTGGTGCTGGAGCTCAGGGAAATCTCCCAGAACTAAAATGGAAACGCAGCATAACGGAGGCAGCCCTCTCAGCATCTGTCTGTCCAAAAGGAGCTGTTTTGTGCCCGCCATGCTAAACAAGCACTTAATTTTCACCCAATAAAGCTGTTTGGAAGAGAGTTACCTAGAAAAACAAACAAAACTCCCCAGAATGTTACCCTTCTCTGTATTGAGAAGAAAACTAACTTGAAGATAGAGGAAGCAGTCACTCAGGCGAGAGGCCTGTAACGTACCTTCCTTCATACCTTGCTGTCGCCGCTGCAGAAGCCTTCCCTGGGAGTGGTGGCACTGTTTGTTTTACAAAGCGCACAGGGCTGCACCTGGCGGAGCGGCTCCTGCTGCCTGCAGCCCTGTGCAGTGGCAGCACTGCCATGTAGGGAACCTGGCAGCTCGGGTCACGTGTGGGCATAGCTGCCAAGGGATGAGGAAACGAGCGTTGTCCAGGCTGCTCTCACTTGGCGTGCCGCAGCGCTGCTACACGCCCCATGAGACGGTGCTGCGCTCTGCTGAAACAAGGTTGGTGTATATTTGTCCCTTTGGGGTTGGTGCTGCTGCTCGATGCCTTGCTGAAGGGAGAGAAGTGTAGTTTGGGGCAGCTCACTGATGTTCGTACCTTGGCTCTGTAAATGGGGAGTCTTAGCACCCGGACTTTCCTTGGCTGTTGGCTCCACAGTGTACAAGACTGCTCATCACCGGTGCACAGCTAACAATGGGAAGGTTTATTCTTTTAGTGGTTACCTCTCTTAGCTTTTCTGCTGGTGCTGGGTGCTCCCCTCTGTCCTGGGGCCAGCAGGCTGCTCACTCCGGCACTGCCCAGCTCCTGCTGCCTCAGCAGGCACGGCTGCTTCTTGTGGCACTGCCAAGCCAGTGAAGGGAGCAGGGGCTGCAGCTGTTGAGAAGAGTCAGTCTGCAGCTGTTGAGAAGAGTCTTTTTGCACCTAGATACTGGTGGGCACTTCTGTAGTAAGCTGATCAGGCACAGAGAGGGGTGAGAGGAATGATCAAAGCTCCCTGAGGAACACCTGGAAAGGACAAACATCAAACTCCCTTCCTCTGGATGAGAAACCACAGCAGTGATACGGGTCTGAAAAGAAGCAGCACGGAGTAGGTGAAAGCAGAGTAATCATGGCTGGAATTTTGCATTCAAATGCTTGGGGATATCAAATGAAGCAAGCAAATGCTGGGTCAAAACACAACAAGGGAAAATACTTTTTCACTTCAGGCATATTGAGTCTGTGGGGCTTGGAGGGCATCACAAATGCTTGAAATTAACGTGAACTCTGCGGGTAATCCCAGAAATCTGCAAAATACAGTGACATTGCTCCAGCTTTAGGGGACTGTGCCCTGTGACCTGCAGGATGCCTGGTGCAGGCTGCATGCTCTTTTCTCCTAGCTGCATGCTGTAGTCCTTAGAGAGGATGAACAGTGACACAGGGGCCTGCAGCCCAGCCCTGTGTGGCCGTTCCTCTGTTGCTAAACTGCACACTGATATTCTCTGCTCACTGCTGCTTCTTGGTGTGGTGGCCAAAAATACCAGAAGTCAGCACAGTAGGAGATGCAGGCGGTTATGCCCCAAAGCATGTCGTGCTTCTGCTTGTCTCCACACCCACAGCTCTCACTCTGCTGGGTGTGTGTTGACATCCTTGTGATTATCACTTTCTCTAAAAAGCAGTTAGATGGAAGGAAGTGCTTCGCATCTGATGTCCTCCTCTGCTCAGATTCACAGTTGTCACTGGAGGTGTGGTGAGCCACTTGCATGTCTTTGTGTCATGACACGCAGCAGGACCTCGGGGCTGTTCCCCAGCACAAGACATTCACAGTGCGGCAGCACCTGAGGGCACCCTGGCTTTGCCCTGCACAGCTCCCAGTGGGTGCCATTAACCTGGACACAGGCACTTCCCACTCTCAGGACACTCCAGGTCAGTGCCTGCTGCCAGGAGCTGTGTCCTCAGGGGGTGAGCTGGGATCCCTCCTGTTTCAGGGGCTGCTGTGATGCAGCACCTTCCTTCCCACAGCCAGCATGGGAGGTGCTTTGCTTTTTAACTCTTGAAACAAAAGGAGTTGGTTGTTTGGGTTCTGTTAACCTTTTTCTTCTCAGGTAACCGTTCCAATAAGATAAAACATTCTCAGGAAGGAAAAAAAAAAAGCCATTTACAAATAAGTGGTATTTTTCTGATTGACTCCTGGACTAATAAGTAAATACGAACCCGCTGAAAAGGTTTGCTGAGGTAATTTCAACCCGTGTGTAATGGGGTTGTTAAATAGAAATTCTAGAGGAGCAAATACAGTGAGAAATGTGTCACTCGATCCTTCGGGTTTGTTTGTTTTGTTTCCCCAATAAAATCCGTCCCAGAAACATTTGTAAATGTACTCCTAGAAGTAAGGCTGTGCCTGAGAGAGCCAGTTGAGCAGAACCAAAGCGCTGGTGCCTCGCTGGGCTGGACGAAATGCAGGTTTCAGCAGCAGGAGCAGATATTTATTGCTGCTCTTCTTTTCAATAAAGTGGTACCAATAGTTTCCCAGATGATATAGGCTGTAGCTGCAATGTGACATACACACGTTAAGCTTTCTTCTGTCCAAAAATTATTTTAGAATAATTACGGAGCTTTTATGACAGCGTTCGTTCGTTCATTTCAGTACTTACTTAACCTTATTTTGTGTGTTCCGACAGTTGCTGTGCTTCTACGTGTTAGACCATTTTGAAAAGAAAAGAAACAAATGCCAGGGGTATATCAGCTGTCAAATAAATGTAAATCTGTAAAACAATGTCAAATGAGTGAAGTCCAGCTGAAACTCCTGTGCTTGGCTGTGGCGTGCCAGTCCAAGAGGCGCATTGTGTGGAGGCAGGCTGAAGGGGGGACAGGAATAATCTGAACCACGGCTCTGAGGAACACCTGCAGGACCTGGAGATGTTGAATGTAGAGGCTGAGGGCAGATAAGGCAGACACATTGAGAGTGAGAGAGGCCTTGAGGTTAGGGAATGGGCATGGTGATCGTCAAATGATATTTGCCATGAAAGCTGGGGTTTCTTCATTTTCAGTGTCTTGGCTACCAAGGCTGTGGCTTTGGGAGAAAAAGCCAAGGATGATGAAATCCACAGTCACCCGATGGGCTTTGGCTCAGTGGGAAATTCCCACCTGGTGAGCAGGGAAATATTTACATGGACTCAAGCAGAACCTTTCCTCCCTTGGAGGCACACTTTACTGCCCTCTGGTTGGCCGGGAGGGAAGACGAGAAATAAAGCAGCACTGCAACATGTGATTTACCTTCCCTCCACACCGTGCAGCCTCTGGCTGTTTTTGGGCTCTGCTGAAATGCTGAGTGATCTGCACGTGTGCTGTCTGAATAGCAAATACCAGTTCAGCACTAGGCAGAGTTCACTGATATTAGAAAATGAGCAGCCTCTGGTGTTTCGTGGCCTAACATGCAGCAATAATACCTGCAGATTGAGGTTTTCAATTGCTTTACGAAGGCTGACTGCTGCTTCTCTTTCATGTAGGACAGGAAGGAATAAGGAGTAGGAGAATGGGGATAAAAAGCAAGCAGGCAGTTTGGCAATTCATATGCATATCTTGCTTAAAGCATGCTGAGTCAACTGTTTACCTGTTAGCAGGAAAGCAGCTAAAATAAAATCCCATCTTGGAGAGGTTAGTACTGTGTGAGATGTTGTAGGATGATGAAGAAACTAGGGCAGCTTGTTTTGGAACTTGTGCTGAAGAGCAAATACAAACCCCCAGTGTACACATTCGGTTACCATATGTCGCACTTATCAGAAAGGCATCTTGATGTTTTTTCTTTGCAGGGATGCTTGAACTCCACAGAGGCAGACTTCTCTGCTGAAGGAGGTGCATGCCAGAGGTGCTGGGGTGCACTGAGCTTTCGTGCCTGCCGAGGCAGGCGGTGAGCTCGCTCCTTGCTGTGCTTGTCTGTTTGATTGACGCTGGCTTCCAAATTGCTACGACTGTGCCTGAAGGAAAGCGAAGGAGCCTCATTTTGCTGAGAGTGTTTTCCTGGCAGGGGAAGGCACGCAGAGCAGCAAAACGTGCCAGGGAAGAGCTGCCTAGAGCCTGGAAGTGCAGGTTCAAATGCTAACACAACTTCCACTCAAGCCATGCTGTTGTGAATGAAGCCCTTTTGCTCCAGCCTTATCTTGCTCAGCACACTGGAGACTGCCCATGGCATTGCAGGAAGCTGATCTGGATTAGTTGCCGGTGTGTCATTGCTCCATCTGTCTGAACTGCTGAAGAACGTTGCAGAGAACATGTTGGACTTGAGCTTCCTGACTGAGGAGGAGTATGAGAAGCTGATGAAGGTTCTGCAGAGAGATGCAGAGCTAAAGAAGAAAGATGGGGATCGCATAAGGTGAGACAGCGTGCAGTAACAGCAAGTCATGAGCTCGCACGTGGGGGATATTTGACTTCTTTCAGAGGAGTGTGCGTATGCGTGCGTGTGTGCGTGCACAGGGAGGGGTGCGGGCTGCAGCAGTGCTGTCCCTTCATGCCCAGATCGTGAAAGATCTTTTCATTGCATGTCCTGCTTTTCAGCTCGCCTGCTGTCACTGCTGTCCCCTCTCTGCAGGACTGTGGGGCTGATCTCTCCTTTGGAGTTAGTCAGTAGCCTGAAGAGATGTAAAGGGGAATCCTCCCTTTCCTGCTTTGGGGAAGGTGCTGGTTTCTGAGTGGCAGAGGTCAGCACAGAAGAGTATCTACTGCCTTATTTTCCTCACCTAGTAGCACAGAAATCTCTCACGGTGAGGGAGATAAATGTTTTAAATGAGGCTTTACATTCTCATCTCCAAGGTCAGTGTGTGTACAACATCCGTCATGCAGGCAGAGAGATGGGCAGTGAGAGGCCTCATGAACTGCCCAACGTTTGCAGGGCATCCCAGAGCTGGGGTCGGCTAATTTGGATTGCCTGGTGCTGTCGTCACTTTTTAAATGCCATCCATGTTGACAGTGTGCTTCAGGCTTGGGAAGCTGGCATCAAATTCTCCACTGATGGAAAGGAATAGTTTGGTAGGTGTGGATGGCACTATGCCAGATTACCCCTGATAAGGATGTCTTTGACTTCTTGGTGAGCTGAAAAAGAGTAAACCCAGTGTTGGAGGGATGCTCTGGGCTTGAACGGAGAGTGAGCAGCCTTGCAGGAGGCTCTTGCTTCTCCCCTGAACTGAAGCATTAAAAAAAAACCTGTTTTTTCTCCTTGTTAAGGTTGTCTTTCTTTTTTTCCCCCTTTATTTCTGAAATGTAGTAAAATTTCTGCTTTGTTGTGGAGGCTTAGGGGAAAGTGTTGGATGATTTCAGTTTTGCTTCACTCTTTGCGAGATGTTGCACAAAAGGCTTTGATTTGGGAGCTAGGTCAGTTAGATCCTCCAGAGAGCAGTGCCAAGTGCCACTTGCTATGAGTGCAGCTGACTGCAGTGAGACCCTGGAGCCAGTGTGAACACGTTTGGCTCCACCATGGCCGGCTTGCTGGGTGAGACCAACTCAATGGCATTACACTGATCTGGTGTCAACAGGATTAAAATATGTGCCTAAATCCCCTCTGGCCCAGCACCCTGATGGGGCAGATGGCCTCTCAGGTCTCCAGCGGCTCTGAGCTGTAGTAACTGGGAGGCAGTGGCAGCCAAAGGTTTTTACACTAAGCAGTGATATAAAAACAAACTGGAAGAGAGTTAAAAATACAGGCTAGCAAATGGAGCACTGACAGATTTAGGTGCCAAAAACCAGTCCTGGGTGTGCCCAAGCTAGTTACAGTAAGAAAAGCTGTGTTCAGGAAGGAGAGCTAACTGTTTGTGTGCCAACATCAGCATGGCAGCAGGAGCAGGAAGAGAAGAAGGGTCCAAGGAGAACGCTGAAGGGCCAGGCTGGTCTCCTGAACTGCATAATTTATTTCCACAGTTTGCAGATCTGATCCAAAAAGCTTTGCAGTTCGTAAAGAGATTAATAGACAAATAAAACACAGAAGCGCAGGACTTATAAACAGTCCCACCCCCTCCCAAACCCTCAGGGCTGCAAATGAAATAGACAAATCTCCTTACAAGGTGACTCAATTTCGAACATGTAGTTTGTGAGGACCTTTGCTTGCAAGGTGCTGTTTGCTTTTCCAAAACAAAACAAACAAACAAAAACCAACTTTAATTTTTATGTTAGTTTGGCCCTTATGACTGCAGAGAATAACCTCAGGATCCTTTGTAATAGCAGTTAGGGGAACTGTGCATGCAGCTGTTATGAGAGTAGCTCAGGGGAAGTTGAAACCTTGGAGATCTTTTAAGCGTGTTACATTCTCCTTGACTTTCAGACGGATACAAGGCTCCATCAAGGATGAAAAGAAGAAGAAGTTTGTGACAGGTGAATGGTTTTCAGAAGTGAAGGCGAAACGGTTTCAAGAAGACTTAGAGGGTTCGGATCTGCTTCGGGCATCAATCAGAAGGAAAAAGGGCAAACTAGAAAGTAAGTATGTTAATGTGTGTCTTAAGAAACCAAACTGATGGACCAGAAAAAGGTGGTCAGGTGTGTGGGTCTGACTGGTACTGGGAGTACTGGGAGCCTTTTGGGAAGCAAACTTCAGTTTAAGAAACAGATTTTGTGCCATACTTTCAGTACTGGAAAAAATATCTGTTTATCAAAACCAGGGCCCAAGGAAAAAAATACTGCATGGCAGAGGACCAAGATAAAAGTTGTTTACCACCTATATGCAGTAAATGCTTTTTCCACATTTCTTCTTGTTTATTCCAAAATGTCTTATTTGTCAGAAGTCGCTGGTATCTTTTCTTGTCACAGAAGGAAGGAGGGAGGGAGATAACGTGGGGCAATTTCTAGCACCAAATTGATATGTGTGGGTCAAAGACCCCTCCATTTCCCAGACTCATCTGGTAACTGCCACCAGCCAGCTGCTCTGGAGGGCCTCCAGGATGGTGAGATCAGTCACATCCCTGCAAAGGCAGAGAGTGCCTCTCATCTTCTGGCAGAAATTTGCTCTCTCTGAGAGAGAAGTGACGGTCCACACCTAGCTTTTTTGTTGTTACGTACAGCAGATCAAATCAGATTTATCAGCTCAGGACAGTGAGAAGAGAGCAGCCCTGTCTGAAATGAGCAGGACTGTGCTTTGAGTCAAAATTTAACCAGCCTGATGCTGGCGCTTTGTGCTGAACACTTGTGCAAAGCAGCACTGATTCACATCTTGTCCTCACCCTGAAGATAGGCCAGCCAGCCCCACAGCAGGATGTTAGGATGTCTCACATGACTTCGTTGATTATCTGTCAGGGTGGGTAGTCACAGATATGGCTGGTGAACTGCTGGCTGCTGCTGCTCCAAGGAAGCAGTAGCCCCTGATGGTCAGCTCTTCACAAAGTCTACCACCATTCCGAATACAAGGACCATATAACTGGGCTCTTTTATTTTGTTATAAGATCAGGGTTGTCTTCCATCTGTCCAAAACTCAAATGCCATCTCTACTAGTTTGGTTCAGCTGTCTTCCCTGGGTTTGGCTGTATTTCTTTCTGTGAGGCTGCAGTAACACAGATCACTCTTTTGTTTGCTGGGCCTCGGTGGCCAGGATCTCATTAATGTAACATATTCTCCCCTTTCTGAACCCCAGTTTACATTCTTCTTTTTAGCTCCTCATTATTCAGACACATACTTGAAGCTAAACAGTGGCCAAGGACTGAGAGCCTCATTTCCCTTTGCGTTTTGCTCATCCCTCACAGCTCTTGTAGCTTAGCAGAAATTCATTGGAACCTCTGGTGCAAAACTGGCCCATCATATTTCATATGAAGTTGCTTTTATCCTTGGTATTGAGGATTCATTATGTCATTAAATTTACTATTTTGACATCTCTCCAGAATGCTAAAACATGTTAAAAACCTTTTACTGTTTGGCAGGCTTGCCTGGCCATTTCTGCAGGGTGTGCTCTGCTTTTTGAGGATGTACATTTGTGATTTAACTCTTACTACTAATATGTATGTATGAGACATGGCCTAAGGTTATCATCTGAAATAATCTCCTTATTAAAATAGCATTCATATACAAGTTATGTTTTTGCTTATGCATTTTCACAGGATCACGGAACTGTAGGGGCTGGAAGGGACCTATGGAGGTCACCTAGTCCAAGCCCCTGCTAAAGCACGTTACCTAGAGCAGGCTGCACATGAAAGTGTCCGGGTGGATTTTGAGCATCTCCAGAGGAGACTCCACCACCTCTCTAGGCAGCTTGTTCCAGTGCTGTCACCCTCACGATAAAGAAGTTCTTCTTCATTTTCACTGCTAGACAAATGCTGTTTTAAGAAGGATGAAGGAAATGTTACTGAATTACTGTAGCAATTACGCTTAGATATAGCCCTTTTTCTTCCCTCTCCTTCTCTTTTTCAATTCTTAGCCTTACTGTGGAAAAGCACAGCTACAACATGACATTATTGCTCACTCTTACTTTTCCCACTGATGTTTTACAGCAACAGTTGAGAATCAAGACTCAGCAGCTGCTATTTTCACCTCACTGCTACTTTCCATACATTCAGCTCCCACAGTGATTATCACACAAGGCTTGCCTCCTTTCACCCATGAGGGCAAGCACTTCTCTTGCTGACGTGCCATCAACAATATTACCTCAGTGAGAGCAGTGCTTGCCCCATTAGGGAACCAGATGAAGCCCTGTGTGAATGGTTTGAGCATGTAGCTGACCTGCAGTAGATGATGTAAGGGCCTTTGCTGGCCATCCTGACACCTTTTCAAGGTGATGAAGGTGCGCGTCTTCATTTAATGAAATAAATGTAATGTGCTCATGACTTCAGGGCTGCTAATCCTTATTTATGTATTTGAGGATTGTGTTAGGGAATGAAATGAGAAAACTCCTACCCAGAAAAGCTCCACAGTATTTGCTGGCAATTGCTGGCATTCCTTCTGCATGGCAAATGGGCTGAGAAAGGCGAACGTTTGTGCCTGCGGAGAAAAAGGCCCAGTGACCTTTTCTTGAGGAGGATTTTAACCTTCAGAAGAAAGGGCTTTGTGTCTCCCTAAGAGCTTTCACTTTTGCTATTGATTGTAGTAGGAGGTGGTAATAATCAGCAGCAATATAGATCTATAAAGTATACAGATGCTCTCTGAATTCAGTCTACTGTCTTCAGAATGGCACAGATGAATGAATTTGGTGATAAATTCTTCTTGAGCTTGTGTGCAGGGGATGAGAGCTACTTATTGTCTGGTGGAGAGGCCATGTTATCCCCTGCCCAAGCACATCAGTCCTTACAGCACCATTAGCGCTCCCTTCCCCAAGGTCAAGTGTCTGTGTTTTAGAGTGATAGAAGTGGGTAAAGCAACTTATGTATTAAAAGTGGCTCTGTAAATGCACATTTATGTACAAACAAGTTTAACTGGTCAGACCACTACCAGGTTCTGTTGGAATTTGCCTCCTTTTCTGTCTGATGCTGAAGTTACCAAGGGCACTTTGTTGGGATTGATTATAATATACTGTTGACCTCTGTGTTTGTGGCTCTAGAAGCCAGGTAGGTGTAGCTGTGCCAGAGGCTGAGCCGTTTTGAAGGATGGTGATGTGGAGGAGGTGAACACCTCCAGCTCCTGCCAGCTGGGAGGTGGGAGATCCGTCTGGGGAAGTCTGAGGAGGAAGTGCCAGTGAAAAGCAGATTTGTTGCAACACCTTTGGAAGTGATGTGACAGGTGAATGCAGCCTTTGATTGTCAAAGTCTTTTCAGTCATGGCAGGCAGGAGGAGAACATGGGTGCTCTGTATTTGGATCTTCTCATTCCCAAACAGATATCTGCTGGCATCTCCCTACCTGGACTAGAGCAGAAGAGGACTGTGTGGCTCGTGTAAATAAATGGTCCTTAGCTGCTTTCCTCTGCCTGCACAAAACATGGCCCATATGTGCCACCAGATATGTCACAATTTTTCTGTCCTAAGGCAATACTCAGTGATGCTTTTCTCACACCAGCCTTTACGTGAACAAAACACTGAGTTCCCATTACTGCAGAAGCCACGGGGCCACTCAGCTGCCACAGCATGCTTGTGCCATGTGTGTGGTCCATGTGCAAACAGACCCAAGCAGCACCCTCTGCAGACCCTCAGCACTGCAGGGACATGGAACAGCAGTGCTGGGTGCTGCCAGGCAGGAAGACTGCGGCTGGAGCATTTGTGTCAGCAGTGAGGCACAACAGTGGAGAGTGGAGCTCCATCTCCAGATCTGCCATTGTCCATAGGTGACTGTACTGGCACTGTGTGGCATCACATGAGACACAGGGGATGGAACAAGGTGATCTTTAAGGTCCCTTACAACCCAAGCTATTTGCTTTAGTGCTGTTTTCTGAACAGCAAGACTGGGCTTGTTCTGCTGGGAGAAGAGAAGCCTTCCAGTATTTAAAAGGGTGATTGTAAACAGGAGGGAAATCAATTTTTTTACATGGTTAGATAGTGAAAGGACAAGGAGGAATGGTTTTAAACTAAAGGAGGGAAGATTTAGATTAGATGTTAGGAGGAAGTTTTTCACTCAGAGGATGGGGAGGTGCTGAAACAGATTGACCAGACAAGTTGTGGATGCCCTGTACCTGGAAGCGTTCAAGGCCAAGTTGGATGGGGCCCTGGACAACTTGATCTTGTACTTGATCTAGCTGTTGCAACCCTGCCTAGACCAGGGGGGTTGGAACTCGATGATCCTTGAGGTCCCTTCCAACCTAAGACATTCTATGAGCCTTTGAGGCTCTGCTTCTATTGTACGATGAAATATAACCAAAAGAGATATAGCAGTTTTTGCAACAGGCAAATTTAATCTTTAAATTAGACCTAGTTGCAAGTGAATAAATATGTGCAGACCTTGTGGGGTTAGGTTTTTGTTGTTGTTGTTGTTTGTTTGTTTTTGACCAAAGTAAGCTTGTTTTTTCATTGCTGCTTGAGAGCTTAATCCTTTTGGTTGTGCAGTAGCAAGAGCCTGTTTGCCAGTTAAATGGCTAATGCAACTTTATACCTTGGCAGGCTGCTTTAAAGGTTACTGTCTTCTATTGTTTTCTTTTTCTTCAGGGTCTTTGAGAGCTCAGAAGACATAGCTGAGCCTTGTGCCAGTAAAAATAACAAGGATCTCCTCATTAACTCTATTGGCCTCCTCCTTTGTTTGCCAAGATCAGATGACTTTGAGTAAAAACAGGAAACGGCTGAATTTAAATCCTGGAATGGATTAACTTTATTGACAGCCACAGTATTGTCTTGTGAAGACTTCCAGCAAAGCAGCAGCTCCTGGCACGAGCCAGGCATTAGACAGCTCTCTTTGGGTGTGCAGATATGTGGGGCCTGGGGGTGCCATGGCCTCTGGGCAGCGTGGATGATGCTGCCATGGAGCATCCCCCCCTGCAGGGGCAGCCTCTGCTAAATCCCCAGGGTTTCTGCTAGTGGGACTCATTTAACAAGCTTTTGCTGTCCGCAGATAAAACACAATGCTGTTGCAAGCTCAATTACATGTACTTTCATGATCGTCTGTGTTAACATTACAGATGAGGTCAACGAGCACGTCGAGCAGGTCGGGAGAAGTCTGGAAAGCAAAGATGCCCCAGGTCCTCCCTTCCATGAGCATGCTGCTGGCACAGGAGAGGAGAGGTATCTGCCACTGCTCTTTTTTCTAACAAAAATTGAATGCCACTCTTTAAATCCTGTTCTTTAGCTGAGCTTCCTAGACCACATTAGTAATAGGCTATATAGAATGTTTTTATAACCCTTTTTCCAGGAATTGTCAGAATATCAATCCTCCCCTAATAACTGAGTGCTAATGTGCTTATGCCAGAAAGGTCTTTTCCTGCGTGATTTGATAAGGAGTCAGTAAAATGGAAGCTGTCTCTAATGTTAGGATATTCTAGGTAGTTTTTCAAAGTAATTATGATTTTTATTTGTTTAATTTTTCCCATGGAGCAATGCTAACAAAATGAACTATTTTAGGAAACCGCTCATTTCCTGCTGGTGCCAACCACTGCATTCAGTGCTCAGCACTCGCCATCATGGCTTGGTAGATTTCATGTTGTGCTGACTGTGCACAAATACACAGTAAAGAAACTTCAGCAAGCAAATGAGTGACCTCACTCAATGTTTGTGAACTATGGAGAAGCCATTAAAGTATCCACTTTTTTATTCATTGTTGCTTCCACCTCATTTGCATTCTTCTGTCAACAGAATGAGGAATCATACTTCACAGGTGGCAATTGCTGCAATTATTAAATATGAGTCTTGAAAACGCTTCCAGACCTCCTGCAGCTGAACAATGGGTGTTGTTTAATAAAGGACAGAGTCAACATGCTTTACTAGCATGGCAATCGTCCCAGTGATTTATTGTGGGAGCCCTGTAAATGTTGCTTTTTCTCATCCAACCCTAAATGCAAAGCATTACCATCTGAAATCTCATCAGTGGCCCAACCTGACTACTCTTCTCCATCTGGAGGGCAGCTGTCACTAGAAACTCCCAAAGACAGTAGAACTAGTCAGGCAAACTGCCCATGATATCTGTTTATTTTATTAATGTACCAAATACTTAGTAATCAAGTTATGATACAAGTATGAAGATTTTTATCCCCTACTATAGTAACATTGATAGCTTAGTAACTCCTGTAGTTTCTGTGTTCTCAGTTAATCCAGTTGTGCCTGTGGCCTGGCCTGAGGTGTGTGGATAGGCGTGACCTGTTCCTTCCTGGACCAAGTCTGAAAGGGCATCTCCCTCTTGTGTGGCTTTTGGGCTGTTTTGTCACTATCAGGTCCTGTGTTTTTCTCTATAGTTTTCTCCCAGAAAGGAAAATCTGAATAAATTCTGGGTGACACCTAGAAGGTGTCACCACTGTTTTTGTCGATCAAGTTCTATACTGACTGCAGTGGTAGACTCATATTTACTCCAAGCTGACTCCATTTAATATGTCCCCTGGTCAGTGGAGAAAATGAATGAAGGCACTAGCTCTGGGCAGCCTTATATTGGGCAAAGTCAGTAGAGAAAAAGTGACAAAGCAGCTGAGCAGAGCTGAATCAGTGTTGAGGGCTGCCAGACTGCCTGTGCAGAGGATGGCCTATCCAGTACATCCCTACCACCAATCTCCTCGCTCAGATGTTTTTCTACTCCATAGATCCAGCACACCTGCTCTTGATACTTCAGAGGAGCATAAAATCTTGCCAAAACCAAAGCCGAGACATTCTGTCCTGCTGTCTGCATCACACAAGGTACTATAGTCATATATTTTGGGTTCAGTTTTGTTATTTCTTAGGTCTTTACCCAGTCTGTATCTACTGACCAGGGGCTCCACAGACTGTCCCCTGTGGTATCTGTGCTCAAATACATGACATTTTTTCCAGTCTTGCAAATGGATATACATTGACAGAGTTTGTTTTCCATTCAGAGATTCAGTATACATGATGTTTCTTCCTCGGAGAGTGACACTGGAGCAAGTCCGTTTGCAGCTGCAGCAGACAGCTTGCATTTGTCTAGAAAAGGTAAAGTTTTTGTTCAGTGAACCACAGACATTTTCATTGTTTAGAGTCAAACACCAAGAAACATGCGGCTTTTTTGTGCATACAAATGAATAACAAAGAGCTTTTCTTAGCTTGGCCTGTAAGAATGGGCTGCCAACATTTGTATGAATTATGCACAAGGCAGTAAGAATCAAGAAAAAAATCCTCAATGACTAAAACTCCTCCTGGCTCTCAGTATGGTTAACAGAGTACTTGGCTAATAATTCCTTAATGCACAGATCCAAGTTACCTTTCCTTTAGACCCCTGCTTTGAGCATGTAGCGTATTTTGGTATGTAGCAAATAGTATGAAATCCGTCAAGCAAAATGCAAAGCTGTGAACAAATCCCCAACTCTCAGCAACAATTTAGAGCTCGGTGAAATTTTTCCCTTCCTTGGTGCAGAAAGAAGGGCTGAGTTTTTCAGACTTTTCCTTCAGATGAAAGGGAACTTGCTGGACTCTCAAAATAGAGAATAATTAGGAACATACTGGGGGTTTCCAGAAACTCCTCCTGGCTTCCCTTTGAGGGCCTGCAGCCCAGACCTTCCAGGGAGTTAGGATATGGTGTGGTGTGATGGATTGTGAGCACTTGTCATTGCTGTAGGTAATGGACAGTCTCCACCACCTGCCAAGCTTTCAGACGATGCTGTGCCACAGCCCAGCTGTGCAACTGGAGAAGCTGCTGATGGGGCCACCACAGCAGGACCAAAAAGTGCACCCGAAGAAGCTTATGCTCCCAGCAAGATACCTGTTAAGAGGAAACCAAGCAGAAGTCTCTCCAGATCAGAGCAGTTTGTGAATCACCTGGGGCCTGCAGAGAACAACCTTGAAAAGAGAGAGCTACTAGCAAGCCCCAGATTGCTGACTACAGAGGGGGAAAGCAGCCAGACAGTGAAGCCAGGTGTGAACTACACAATCTCATCAATGAGTAATAAAGAGGAGGACATTGGCCTTGATCGTGAGCACTTCAAGAATTTGAAGAACTTCTGGGAGAAAGGAGCAGACTCTGTGATGATGGGAAGCGTGCCCGAGTCCCCAGGCTCGCTGGAGGCAGATGGCAGGCAGTTCAAGCTGTGCCGCTCGCTCTCGGTGCAGTCAGGCCATGGCCAGGACGGTGAAGAAAAACCTGGGGCCTTCACCAAACCAAGAACCCCTTACAAAAGGACAATAACTTTATCTTCCAGTGAGGAAGAACCAAGCTACGTAGCTCCTGTGAGGAAGGGATCCATTTCCATTGCTCCGAGGTCTACATACGCCAAGAGCAAAGGAGGCCTGGTTACAAGAAATAATTCGCTGGGCGAAAGCAATGGGAAGCCATCGGTGCCAGAGGAAGAGAAAGCAGCACAGCGCAGCTCCAAGAAATCCAGATTGCCTGTGCGAGTGCCTTCCATCAAAATCGAGTCTCCTACCAAGGAAGTATCTGGCAGCATGTTTGAGCCAGAGACGCCTACAGAGAAGTTTATTGTGGCAGAGGAGCGCAAGCGCACAGTGAGTTCTTTGGCAAGCAGGGCACAGACACTGATTGAGCCTGCGCTTGCAGGTGGTGACAAAGATGATGAGAAAGCACAAAGATCTGATGTGGGCACTCATGACAACATGGAAATAAATGGAGAGCTACCTGAGGAAAAAACGTGCCAGTCTTCAGAGCAGCCAACAGCCCGTGCGCCGGCCGGAGGGAGAGAAGCTCTTCGGAAGATGGACTTGTCTGTTCACTCAGGTACTGAGAGCTGTAACTACACCTTGGGAAACCCCATTGAGTGTCCCCTATAAGCCTGTTTTCTTCCTAATACTTCCAATTTTGCATATTTTCTTTGCTTCTACATCTATACTGTATTGAAATTGGTACAGGGCTAGCATGTGTGGAATGTGTTGAACAAACAACTATGAAAGCAACTGTTCTGTGTAGTGCGATGAGACATAAAATTGGGCAATGTGATGTCCCTTTGCCTTTCTCACCACTCCCCATTCTTATACTTTGCCTTCAAGCACCTCAGCTAGGGACAGATCTCCATTTCTTTAGCCCTGACCACAACAGGTTGCAGGAACTTACTTTACTAACTGAGAGCACTGCACTTTTCTCAAATGTAGATCTGCCAGAATTCCTTGTGCTGGTAAAGAGTCTGATGCAAGTAGCAGAAATAAAACATGAAGCAAAGTGTTTAATAAATACACTGACCTTTGCCCTACTTCGATATGGCTACTGGCAGTCAGTATTTGAATGACAGTTTGGGCCTTTTGGGAACTCTCCAATAAGCTGCAAACAGAATGGACTGGACAAGGAATCTGAACTCTGTGGGTTCTGATACCACATTTTCCATCACAGTGGAGTCAGTAATACTACCATTTTATCAGCCTCTTCCTCTGGGTTTGACAGGCTCTTGTAAGGACTGATAATATGGGCAAAAGTTCACGTTAATTGCAGTTTGTTTTAAATGTGAGCTGTGATTGCCTACAGCTCCATTCCTTACCAAGCAAAGACCTAGGAAGAGAGAGTTCCCTGTCTCCTTCTTCTGCATCTTTGATCCTGTTGTACCTGATTGAGACCCATTTGAGAGGATTTTCCATAAAGTTAGCTGATTTGATTTTGACTGTGTCATTTCTTGGCTTATTTCCTACCTTTTATAACATTTCCATTAAAATCCTGCGTTGTATTTCAGGTAAACACAAACATTTCTTTTATATACCAGTCATTCTTGTATTACTCAGGGTGTTGTTTTTTCTTTTCCTTACTATTACAGTCGTTACAGATTGATATTAGCAGATGGCTGTATTCCACTGGAAGTTCTTTGTAAGTGTCAATCTCTTTTGCGGACTGGGTTACTCCAGTGTTTACATTTCTCATCATAGTGCAAAGAGTTTTTCTCAGGGAGAGATGTTGCAGCCAATGATTTGAAAGTAACTGTGTGTAACTGTACAACTGCAGTGTGCTCTAAGCAGGAGTAGCTTCTGAGAGAGACATTCATGCTTGCTGCCATCCTGCCCATTTGTGTTTGTTTACTTACCTTGTCGACTTGACTTTTCATATGTTCCAGAGGAAGATGGAGATCATTCTCCTGCTGCTCAGGCCTTGGCCCAAGCAAATAGCATTAATCTTGCAAAGAGCATGGTGAACATTTACACAACCACAGAGAGTGAGTAATGCTTTTCTTTCTGCATTTTAGTTTAAGTTTCTTGAAGGCAATATATTGAATATGAATTCTGCATCCCTGGTGCTTCTGTGCTAGTCCTAAGCAAGGAAAATGACATATTGTTTCATCATCAAATTAGAGAGCTTATAGTGCCTAAAATTAAATTCACAGCCAGGAAATTACAGCTAGATTGATGATATGTCACTCAGTGTGCACAGCAAAATGCAAATGGGCTTCAAACGGTTGGCAAGACTCTCTCTTCTCTTCCACCACTGAGTACCATGGGACCTATATGGCAGCCTGCTCAGTGGATCAATCAGAAATGGCAGACCTTGCATCCAGCATGCGAGCTGTGCCACAGGCTGCTGTCACATGCTTGCTTGGGCCTCTATCTGGGCCTTTCCCAGAGCAGCCCCAGGTTGCTAGCCTGATCTTGTCAGCTACCAGATGGGACACACTTCACACTGGCAGTTCCTCCTGGGGAAACCAAGAGAAACTAAGGGGAGAAGGCAACCAAGAAAGCAGCAGCTAAAGCTGAAGAAGCCCATGGCCAAGAAACCTGTCTGTGCCACCAAATAGCCCAAAAAAGCAGCAGCCGAGGGAGAGGGCCTGAAGGAAAGCAGCAGCAGCCTCTGTGCCCAGGAAAACCAGTACATGTCCGCAAAAGATGAAAGCTGGCACGCTCAAGAAGACAGCTATGAGCATGCCTAGAAGCAAAAGGGTATGGCCAAGTGTGCTGGGACTGAGTTGGGGAGGTTTGGGAGGCAATGCCGAGGGTAGGGTAAAACAGCTTAGAGGAAGCAGTGAGGCCAGTTTAAGTCAGCCTGATTCCTGGTTATGGGACGGAGGAGTCCCCTTTGGGCTGTCAAAGGCAGCCGGTGAATGAGGCATGCTGCATTGACCCATCTGTGTGCAACTGAACCACGCCATCCTGGAGCCTTGTGCCAAATGTATGCCCTGTCATGTGGTGCAGCGGTGCAAGTCAGAAAACGTGATGGCTCAAAGCTTCAAGTCCTACATGCATCGCCATTCAGTGATGTGGTCTTCGTGCAGATGACAAAGATTTTAGCCTTTTCCCCATTACAGCTTACTTAGAGCCACAAACCTCATCCTAGGAAACCTACAGAGTTGCACTTCTTTACAGTATAACAAATAGCCTGCAGAAAAGGCTAAATTTAACATTACTGATTGTTGTAGATATCAAACAGCCTTTTGGCAGTCTGAGCAGTGAGTAGTGTATCATCATGGCTAATGCTCAGCAGTGCTGTATACATGCATGTGTCATCTGAAAACAAGGCAGTTGTTTTGGAATGAGATTAGTCATCAAGGAAGTTACTGAGAAAAGATAAATATAGAGCAGATAGGTTTTATTTAAACACTTAAGCAGTTCAGTAGCCATTTTTATAAGTTGTTATGGAAGTTGATACTGTTTTGAAGCTTTCTTTTTTCTTTTATATGACAATTTCCACCTCTGTCCATCTAGCAATACGTTTGAGAGGTAATTGCAACAGTGAAATTATAGATCTAAGTATTTTACAGCTCTTTTGTACAGGAAAATATTGTTTACACATGCTATGAGATGGAAACGTGAGCGTGTTTTGTTTCTTTGTTGGGGGCAGATCTGCATGCTTTTATTCTAAATGAAATCTTCATAGCTAGAGAATGTAGAGCAAAGAAGTTACATGTGCTTCCGGGCAACGGATAAATTGAATTAGCCACTAGAGGGAGTTTGGACACTCCTCCTCAGGAATGAAAACGCATTGAGAGTGGCTTTACAGCATTAGTTAGCAAGCAGTCTGTGTCGTGGGGAGGGCTCACCTTCAGTGACTGGTGACAGAGCTGGGGCGAGTGCCTCCCACGAGCTTTTCGTCCCTCCTTGTGGCTTTAAACATACAAACAAACAAGTGACTTTCTTGTGTTTTTCTGACTCTGCCAATTTATCTTGATGCCTCTTTTCTATTTGTACTTACAGCATACAGTAAACCTCTTTTGATACCCCATCAATTTCTTGAACCTGAAAGAGTCAAAGAACTGAGCAGATCCTCTCCTCTCCTGTTGTCTGAGGTAGGATAGATACCAGAAATGGCTGAAATAATTTTCCCAGCATCCCTTAAACAGCAGTCGGGTCCATGAGAATCTTTTTCTGGGACACTGGCAGTACTTACTCTAGAGAATGCTTTGGTTATGTCATAAAGAAATAATAAAAATGATAAAAGCTGTAAGAAAAAATTCCCTAGTAATCCACACCAACCTTTTGTTGTTTCCCTCTGCCTCAAATCACAATGTTACGTGCCCTTCTCAAGAGTCCAGGTGGTTTGGAGGCAGTTAATGATGACGTTTGCTGCTGGTCAGAGGCAGTGCCTCTGGGGAGATTCCCTGCACTCCCCTCCGCTCTCCTAACCTGCTTGCTGCTTAATGGGACTCTGCTGAGCTATTGCTTTTCCTCTGTAGTGTTGGGAAGTGCTTATACGGCAGAGCATAAAGATGCTTGTTATTTTCTGAGCAGACAGAATCAGACACGGCTTCGGAAATCAGCTTCCAGTTTAGCAAGCACAAAAAGACTCCTAGCATTGGCAGCCACTCCTCTGACATGGCATCTGTCTCTTCGGTAGGTATTTAATGCGTATGTTTCTTTAGAAAGGATTTCTCAGTTGGATGCAGTGACGCTGCATTTAGGCCGATGTGGATGACGTGGCCTCTGGAGTATCACATTGGTTTCTGCATGGTACTTGATTTAAAAGAACAGTGATGGCTAATTGCCTGCATTAAAGAAGTGTCTTCAGGTACTGTCTCAAATTAAAAACCTTCTTTAGGTCCATGTTAGACAGATTCAGAGTAAGAGGCAGCCTCTGCTCCGAAGTGTGGAGGAAAGTGTGCTGCAGCCTGGAACAGAGGAATGGCCTTTCTCTAGGTGGGGAAATTACACACAGCTATTGAGTGACTCGTGGTCCAGCTCTGAGAGGGCTGGGACTACAGACTGGTGCCCTCTGCAAGCTTCTCCTTCACTTAATCAACAAATTAAAGGGAACTCAGAACTGGATAGCAATAGGATGATTTAGAAGTTCAGCTTCTAAGGAAATTTGATGAAAGCTGAGTGCATTTTGTTAGGCACTTTAAAAGGATTCCTTAGACAGTGCTTTGTGGGGGACTATTTAAAAGCGCTTTAATTTGCTGTACTGTTAGAATAGGTAGCTCCAAAGTGTATATGTGGGATTTAAAGAATATATGTGAAGAAAAGCTTGTAGGGAGAGGTCAGGAATGTAGGTAAATATGTTATTTAAAAAGCGTTAGCTTGGGGACATTAGTGCCTCTGGTCTGTAGAATCTGGGAGCTATAAATGAGCCTTTTTTGTTCAAGTGACATAAATGTTTTTGAAAATCTCATTTAGGATTCTCTGTTGAGTTGAATGTCCTGATGGGATGAGAAATGTATCTTCTCAGACTGAGAGAAGATGTTTATCAGGTTCTTATAGGTTACAATAGAATTTAATTTAGAAAACAAAGGAGTAGGGGGGGACAGAGAAGAATTGAGTTAATTACTAGGAAAGTTTTTTGATCAATATTCATGACTGTACCACAGAAGAGTCCCAAGAAGGTTAATTATTTGCTGTGTAAACTGCGTTAGCTTTTATGGTATCCCATCAATAATCGTGATTGGTGCAATAGAAAGTTCTCATCTTTCTGGAGCTGTATTTTATTTCCTTTTCTTGAATTTATATTAGAGAAAGATTTAAAGCCTTGGAAAGAGAAGCTCAAGGCCTTTGGGTAAATCCAGTTTGTTCTGGGAAAGCAAGTGGCTCTTGAGTGCCTAGTTCCTGGTTTATACCTGAAGAAAACTCATTTTCCTCTGCATTTGTGACAGGTGTATTACCATAAGCTGTCTCTGGTGGGACAGTGGCTCTTCAGGACAGGTTATATCTGTTTCTGTTCTGTACAGCTCTCTGCACTTTGTGAGCAAGCAACGAGACAGTAATAGTCATTTTTTTCTAGTCTGATACGGTTCTTAGTAGCATATTTTTAAAACTGAATGACAATAGAGTGACTATCTCTACCATAAATAATAAATGTATGTGAAGATAAAGTTCTCTCAGTATATTTCTTAGTGATGAGACTGGTTCGGAATAGCAACCCTTAGTACAGGTAGCACCAGGAAAGGTATGACTTATGTGCTCTTACCAGTTACATTTAACTGTTTCCCAAAGCTTTGGGATTTAGGGATGTAAATCATTGGGCTCTCAGGAAATCAGTGCTTCTTAGTCCTGTTATAGGATATCACATCCTTGTGACACCTTTATTCGGGTCCTCAAACCCTTGCCTGTGCATACACAGCTGCAGATGTTCACCATTTCTGTATCAAGGACGCAGGACTCAGTACTACTTAAGAACAAAGAGAACAGATTATTTCTCCAGGAATGCACATCTTTGTCCAGAAAACAGATCAGAAGAGAGCCTATTTCAGTAGTGCTGACCTTTTTCTTCCACCTGACAGGTGAGTGGCAGTGTGCTCAGTGTGTACAGCGGCGATTTTGGGAGTGTGGATGCCCAGGGTATGGTGGAATTTGCATTAGACTATGATGAGAAGAACCGTGAGTTCCAGGTTCACGTGTCCCAGTGCAAGGACCTGGCTGTTGTGGATGAGAAGAAGGACAGAACTGACCCGTGAGTGATGCTTCGCTTTGGTTCCTCATGACTTCTCTGCTGCTGAATTTTGTGTTCTGAAGAGCTTTGTTTTTTTCTTCTGAATTTTCTTGTAAAATGCCATCGTTTCTTCCTTCTTCTGGTGCATGCTTATTAGTAGGTCTTTCCTAGCAGTAACCACTAACCTTCTTGATGGTTCTAGAGCCACTGACATCAGTAAATATGTTGCTGCAGACATATATCTGAATAAGATTGAGAAAACCTTGGTCACTACAGGAACATTTCCTTTTATCACTGGAATATATTCTCTATGTAACCATGTTGGTTTCCCCATGGTGAATACACTTTAGTAATAACTTCGGTGATGGAGACACATGTTTATATGAGAAGAAAGTCTGAAAAGAAGCACCATTATGAGACACAATGGTAATTGTACAGAGGCTAGTGATCTCTGTTTTAAAAGATGATAAAAATAACATTGAATCCGAACTTTGAAAAAGAGAGATTATAATCAGGCTTCTTGAGACATTCTATCTTTTCTCTCTAATTTCACCCAGATTTTGAATGCACGGATTTGCTATAGTTGTGGGCAGTTCAGAAAATGGATATATGGCCTTGCTGGCTTTCTACACTGCTTAGAGAACTGCTTGTTCTGTTCTGAAGATTGGTGTCATCCACCCATCCCTGGTGAAATTTGTAACTTTACATGTAAGACAAGTTAATATCTTAGCAGGTTTCTCAATTAGTTCTGCCCTTAAAGAGTCAGCTTGCTTCCATAGATTCCATGTCACCATCCAGAAGTCTTGCTTGCTTATTAGAGTATGGTAATACTGAAGAGTATTCAGCTGTTGTTTTCCTTTTTCTTTTTCAGGTATGTTAAAACTTACCTGCTCCCAGACAAAGCTAGAATGGGTAAGAGGAAAACCTCGGTGAAGAAAAGGACAGTGAATCCTGTTTACAATGAAGTGTTACGGGTAAGAATACATACATGCTCTGAAAACCTGTGTTGTAGCAGGCACCTTTCCGCAGTCAGGTCTGGAAGGAGCCTATCTACTTGACTGGGCACCTTTGCCTGTCTCCTGCTGTCCTGCTCTTCCCTTGGTTTCATCAGGGCAGAGATGTTGAAGGTTTTTCTGTACTCACTGGGATGGCACCCAAGATTTCTGTGACAAAACTATACAGTGACCTTTGAAGAAGAGACCTGTGAGTCTATGCTGCCTTCAAGTCAGAACAACAGAATAATAGAATCACAGAATCATTAAGGTTGGAAAGGACCACTAATGTCATCTAGTCCAACCATCAACCTATCACCATACGCCCATTCCTTACTAAGTGTTATTATTCCTCTCTCACAAAATGGGGAAGTGCTATTGCAGCATTGTTGCATTTCCTAAATCAGAAATCTTTGGAAGGGCAAGGAATTAGACTCTGATTTCCCAAGACATAAGCTATCATTCTCACACAAACACACACAAAATAATTCTACTGCCACTATTCAGTATTAAATACATGACATTTTAAATGCTGAGATATATGGGTGACATTAAAAATCGAAAATATTAACATAAATATGCTTTGGTGCTTTGCTTAGCATCCCCACGCTAATTTCATGCATTTTAACTGAATTTGCAAGAAGGTATTCTTCCCTTCCCCGGCTTGTAGTTACAAGACATGGCACTATTAAGAAAGGTCCTCATCCTGTGATCTTATCAAAGCATGGAGGATTATTTAACAGTGCCCAAGCCTGTGCTAATAATTCTTGAAAAAATGTTGTTTCTTGGTGAAGAATGGAGCACTGAATTTCCCTGTGCTCAGCAGAAAAGCGTTGTCAGGCTCACCGTGGCTGACTGTCAGGCTGCAGCACAAAAGGAGATGTTCAGAATGGGGCCAGTTCTTGAGAGCATGTGTGGAGTGGGTTTAAGCGTCTTAGAGCTAATTCAAGTTTTTGAGTAGTATATTTCCGGTTGTGAGAAAAATTGGAGAGAAAAGAGTGAGCAACCTGATTTCTCTTTCTTCCTCTAGTATAAAATAGAGAAAATGGTATTGCTGATCCAAAAATTAAATCTCTCTGTTTGGCACAATGACCCACTGGGACGTAATAGTTTCTTGGGAGAGATTGAATTAGACTTGGCCAGCTGGGACTGGAGCAACCGAAAACTCAACTGGTATCCACTGAAGCCCCGGGTAAGTGCATCTCAGCTGCAGTTCTGTTTCCCAGCCCAACCCCAAAGCCTTTAGGAGTGGCAGAAATCCTTCTTGGCTGCTTGAGCCATGCCCTGTTAACTCAAGGCTTTTCCTGCTGAGCCCCATCTGCCACGTCTTTGGCATAAGTGGGCATTTGGCTGGAGGCCAGTGATCCCTGCAGCTGGAGCCTGGACTTGTATGCCCTAGCCAGGGGGAAGGGAAGACTCCTCAGAGATCTTTGGCTGGTGTGTAGAAGCTCTGAATCCTGAAGCGTTATGTTCCAAAGGACTGAGTTTGAGAACAAACTCACAAAGTAGCCCTAAGAATAGACTGTCCCAGCTATTTAGAAGCAGAGCTTGTCTATTTGTTGCCCTGTATTTGAATCAAAAGCTGTTTGCCATGCTATGTTAACACAAGCCTTCTTTTACTCAGTCATAACTCTTTATGTTTCAGAGTCTTTCTGCTGTTAACGGTGTAGATCATCGAGGAGTGATGAATTTGTCTATTAAGTACGTCCCTCCAGGAAGTCTAGGTAAAATGTATTTCATAAATTAAGAAGTATTGCCTGTATATTGGTGTGCAGCTTGTAATGCTTCATTGTGTTGTGGGCTGGTTGAAGAGTAATCTCATTAGAGCAAGATTGTAGAGATCAGCACAAACGGACAACCACAGTGCTTGACAGCACCATCTGCAGATTACATGTGTTTTTCACATATTGGATTTACTGGGAAACTGTACAGAGAGGAAGGGCTCAACAAGCTTAAGCTTGCTGGCTGTCATGGGCACTACAGGCACTATGGGGTATTGTGATGCTGTAGCAGCAACACACAGCTCCTCTTACTTGTGGGACAAGAAGAAGGTTGGGTTTCCCCAGTTGTTCCTTCTCCTTTCCTGCATCAGTGCATCACTGGCGGGTTGTGTCAGGACCACCTTGCAACTGTGATCATGGTACTGCAGCACCCAACAGAGAGCACAGCTCCAGGGGAGTGGTATGCAGGGGGGTCATATTGCTGCTCCCTCGGGTCCCTGGAGAGGAAGCTCGTCATCTTGCTAGTTATTGCTGGGACTGTCATGAGAGCTTTCTGTTGTACTAAATGGCAGGTCCCAAGAATCCTCCCTCTGGTGAAGTTCACATTTGGGTCAAAGATGTCAAGGACCTTCTGCAGTTGCGTCCTTCTGGAGTTGACTCCTTTGTGAAATGGTAAGTGCCCATTTTTGAAATATCCTCTTGGGCATCCAAATGATGGAAATAAAACCCTTTTTTTTTTTAGTGTAAAATGTCACTTTGGGGGAAAAAAAAAAAAAAGAAGAAAAAAGAAACCCTTTTCCTAAAGCAGGATCTGTTAAGCACCCTTCCTTTCTAAAAATCTTTACTTACAAAATTGATTTTCTTGGGAAAAAAAGTTTACTTCAAGGATTATAAACATTCCCCATTAAATTTAGAGATTTCTTATACTGACACCCAATTCTTTCTTACTTCAGATCTGAGGTCTGTTTAGGCCCAGAAAGTTTGTAGAAGCGAATGAAACCTCATGTGATATTTTACACCACTTGCTGTATTTTTTTTCCTCTCAAAGCTATGTGCTTCCAGACACGAGTAAGAAGAGCTACCAAAAGACCCGAGTCGTAAAAAGAGACACAAACCCTGTTTTCAATCACACTATTGTGTATGATGGCTTTCATACAGAGGATCTGAAGGATGCTTGTGTTGAACTGACTGTGTGGGATCATGAAAAACTAACCAACCATTTCCTTGGAGGAATCAGGCTGGGCCTTGGGACAGGTAAGTGATTTCCTTTACATTAAATGAATACCGTTGCTGAGCCAAGTGGTATAATGGAAAGTCGCTGAGCGTTTTGCTGTTAGGGAGAAACCAGATATGGAGAGTGTCTAGCTGTTAAGGGTGTCTGAGATGGAAGGGGCTCTGGTACTGGGATAGTAACCTATTCCCACATTTTCTGCCATATCAACTTGCAGGTCTGGCAAAACTCAAGAATCAGTGTGGGTCCAGCAGAGAATTTTCCTGCTACTGCAGGAAAACAGGCAGCATTGCAAATCAACATTATATTGCTGCTCCTCCCAGTGCAAAGTGCTCAGAGCTGAAGACAAAGAACTTGAATGCCATGTGGGACAGCACCACCTGGTGACTCTGTCCTCATCTCCTTCATTGAAATACTTCAGTATCAGGAATAACTAATATTTGGAAAACAGAGCTTGATGCAGTAGTTATTCTATCTCAGTCATTACTGAGACAGCATCAACAGTTTGGAAATTGAGTTGTTTAGGTGTAGATTAAGGTGTTATTATTTTTTAATTATTTTTATTAATTTTAGATTATAAAGTGCTCAAAGAGCACAGCAGAGGTGCTAAACATCCTATCCTAACTTTCAGTGTACCCCCTGCCTAGCTTTGACAGATAGAATGTTCATCTTTGCAGTTGGTAGGTGGGAGATGTAAGGATTTGAAAGCTAGCTATACTCATTGTTAAGCAGTAGGGGTCTCTGAAAGATGAAAGACAAGCAGAAGTTTTCAGGGTGGGGGATGTAATAAAGGGTGACTGTTCCTTGAGGGTATCAGGAAGAGCCTCTTATTGTAGCTTGAAGATCTGCCTTGCAGATACTCTTCTATTTATTGGGTTTGACTGTGTGATCTCTGTTTTCAATCTCTAACATGTCACCAAGGGAGTTGTGAACTATTCAGTGGGAAGTTCACATAAAAATATCAAACCCAGAATTAGCTGTGATCCAAGTTTGGACTTTTATCTAGTTGACAAGTAGTTGGCACGTGAAAATTTGGTTGGAAAATCAGTTTGGAATTAATATACACACTTCTACACTATCATGTGTTTGATTCCTATACAAATGAAGTGTAGAGCAAAAGAATTTTAACAAATACCCATTCCTATTCACAACAAATCAAGGGGAATGCCAAACCTTGTAGACCTTCTTCACCACATCAAAAAAGCAGTGCTGGACTTGAGCTCAAACTTGTTTTCCTTGCTAGGCTATTTTTAGGATTCTTGTGTTTTGTGGCTTTTACACTGAATTCTGGTGTAAAATGGAGATCATTAGCAGAAGAACAGGAGGTGATTACAGTGCAACTTCCTGTCAGGAACTCAGCACCTTTTAGGTTAAGACCCAACCTGCAGCAGTTATATCTCAGTGAGTACTTTTTTGTATGGAGTGGAAGTTCCTTATGCAGCTCCCAATGTTACTATCTCCTCATTTTTCTTCAGGTTCGAGCTATGGCATCCCTGTGGACTGGATGGACTCAACGCAAGAGGAGGTGGCCTTTTGGCAGGACATGATGTCTGCTACCAATGAATGGATTGAGGGGCTGCTGCCACTACGCTCGCTGGCAGGGAGGAAAAAACTGAAATAACCTACTATATGTTCTAGAGCAAGGCTGAACGTGTTTGTTAGATGTAGGAAACTTCCTACCCTGAGGTGATAGAGACCATGGGGCTGGCAAGCATAAGGTTAGTAAGGCAATTCATGGGCAGCACTTTGGAGGTGTTAAATGTTAACTATTTGTTCCCTGACGGAGGACCTGGAAAGTGCCAAACCGATGCTATACTTGATTTTGAACAAGAAGAAATGTTGTCTTTTTATTTAACGAGTGTATTTGAATCCATTAAGTGCTGGCAACATCGGCAGGAAAGAGGAGATCCAGATACTTATTTATTTTTTTACTCTTTCTTGTACTGTTTGTTTTTTAATCCGTGCAGAGATGTAGTTGTACTAAAGCTTCACTGTAGTATTACTCATATTTACCTGCAAGTGGTACACTTTGTACTTAATGTAGAATTGCTCCAAGTCACCAGCCAGCACAGTCTGAGAATGAGAGCTTTGCATTTGTGACTGGTGGCAACACATCTGTACCATGAAAGAAATTGAGATCCAGGGTGAATCTAAAGAAAGAGAGGACTATTTGAAGCAGAAAATGAAGCAATCCGAGGAGGATAACAACCAGGAATTCAGTATGTTAAATTCTTTCTGCTTTAATACAAAAGAGAAAAGAGATGGTCCTGCACCTAGTAGGATTTTGCAATCAGGAACTGCTTTCCTAGCTTTCCCACAGGCTTCCTCAGTGACCTCAGGCAAGTTACTCTATTAAAACACAGTTTCAGTGCAATATAAATTGAAGCGCTTGCCTAAGTGTAAGGTAACATTACATTGCTAATGGACCTAATAGCATCTTTGAAATGCCTTGTGTGCAAAACATTTCAATATAAAATAATGATGTAGGGAACAGTGTCATGTTAGCCTGGCATAATGGGTCAGGAAGAATGGTCAAAACTGCAGTGGAATGCAGGAGATCCTGGGAGAGGTAAGCAGGGAGTGAACGAACGCCAAGGGAAGCTGCAGAGCTGAGGCCTGGGGTGACCTCCTGCCTCCGTGTGTTCTGCTCCCCTTCTTGTCTGCCTCTCACCTGATGCCCTGTCAGATGGTTGTCCAGAGCTGGAGCAACCTTCTTGCCAGTAATTGCAAGAGCTTTGTGTCTGACACGTTAACAGTGGTAGAGTGATGTTATGAATGCATTTGGAAATGCAGCTCTGTAATTTGTACTTCGGATGTACATATTGTGATTAAATAGAATGTTTTTCTTCAGTCATCAGCTGGTCTCCTTGTGCCTGTTTTTAGCGTGGTCTGAGTAATGACGTCGCAAGCAAAAGAGGTGTTATATTTTATCATGTCAGAATGAGCCTTTTTTGTCCAAGGGTAAGTGAAATGTTGTAGAGAAATATATATATATATATAGTAGTTGTCCCACCTTATTTTTTGGTTCTGTGAATATTTTGGTGTTCTTTAATGTGTTGATTTTATTTTTTAACTCAAGCAGCACTAAGATTCAGCTTAGCAAAAATGGTTCTGAATAAATGAAAGAGAACTTTTATGGTGAAAATAACAAGAGTTTTTTGTGAAATGAGGACATCTGGGAGGTAATCGGCAGCTTTCATGGCAAACAACAAAGATTATGTTTTTGCAATTGGAGAAAGATAATACGTGAAAATGTACCAGTTATGGTACTGAAAGCACTGAGAGAAGGTCTATAGGGCAGCAGAATTAATTAATGACTAACCTAATGAAGGACTTGATCTATATAGCATGTCAACCCAAAGAGACTTTATATGGGTTTTAGCCTGGCATCACTTGTTCCCCAAGGTTTGCTCCTTTAGTACCTCCATGAGATCAAATAGCAATACTGGGCCTAAGGTGAGAGTCTTAAATAATTAGCTTTGCCTCTTTAGATGCTGAACATGTGAATATTTATGCATACATATAGGATAACTTCCACAAAGAGGTCTGCTTGTTGGTGGCTGGTTGCAGTGAGTTGCCTGCAGGACTGCTGCTCTCACCCCTAATATTTGCTTATCCCACAGTGTTTCTCCCAGAGGGATTTCTGCTGTACCTGCAGGCGTAGGTGGTGCTGCTGGGGCCTTCGGCCCAGGCAGGCCCAGCTTTTCCTCCATAGGGTTTGTCAGACTGCTTTCCATTGCAAGCACGGAGCCATCCCTCCTGCTCCTCCTCATGTACAGTGTCAGCACACGTGGTTGGGATGAGCACTGCTGTTACGCAACTAGAGCTGGAAGTGTTTGTTTGGTCTTTCAGAAAATTAATGTATTTTTCACCAGTGGTGCCAATAAAGGGGAGAAAGGGTGTCAGTGGCCCAGCTTCGTGCCAGAGCAGTGGCTGCTATGGACTTGTCCCAGGACTTTGTCAGCCGGCTGTTTCTGTATTCAGGCTTCTTTGAGGATTTCTGTTAATCTTTCAGTAGCTTGTTTATTTAAATTAAGCCCTGATTAACTTAAGGAGCTTTCTTTGGCATTTAATGGTTTATCAGAGTAAAAGATTACGTTGCCAAACCACATATGCATTTGCAACACAGCTGTATCTGAGGCAGTAAAATTTGCCACGTCTTATCTATTTCACTTATTGTGCAGAAAGGACTTTATTGGGGAAGAAAAACCCAAACAAAACTAAGGCACTTTTATTGTCAGTGACACATGGGGGAGTGGAGGAGCTTGTGAGTATAAGGTTAATGCCTATTTGTGTGTGGCTTACGATGCTGACATTTGTTGTCTGTGCCTGCTACATATGTACACTCAGGGCCGTAGGCTTATGATAACGTGAGCTGAATAGTAATCAGTAAAAAAAAAAAGTTGAAATATTTCTGACTGTATTTACTAGTTCATTGTAGAATGGGCTAAGCAAAGTTTTATAAGAAGATATATGAAGGTATAAGACTCGGTGCATGTGGTAGATGTGTTTTAAAACTCATTTCTAAGACTACAAGCAGGCAAGTACCAGTGCTGCGTGTCCCAGCAGGGATCTGTGCCAATGCAGCTCATGGGGCCGAGTCCTGTGGTCACTGATCCCTTGCTGGGTACAGAGGTAACCCCAGGGGCTGGGCAGGCTGATGTGTTGCAGGGTGGTACCTTCAGGCACAATCTGCTTAAAATAAAAGAAAAATATCAGTGTCTGCAGGTGAGCTGGGCAGCTACTTTCTATGAATGGTCTGCATGTGAGAGTAAACATGTTTCTTTTGAGCTTATACCCTATCTATAGAACTTTTTCTTTGAGATCTTACAATCAAGAAGAGAAGAGAAGGCAAGATTCTGGAAAGTATTTCTTCCTCCTCATGCACGTATAATCTGTGGCCTACCTGTGTTTGAAACTGTCCATATCACAGGTATCAGAAACGATCAGAAATAATTTGCAAACTAACTAAAGAAAAATAACTGCTGAATCTTGAACAACATCCAGCGAATGAGTGTCTTAGAGGAGATGGAAAACAAGTGGTTGAGTTAATTATCCATTACTAATATTTGCTCAGCTTTATCCTTCACCAAGGCAGGGAAAAAGAAATGAAATACTGTGATGATTCAGGGAGTAAATTATGCTGCCTGAATAAACCCATGTAGTAATATCTACTGAAATGAGATATACTGTATTTTTGAAGGCTTGTTAAATTGACTCAAAGATGTATCAAATAGAAAACCTGAATAAGGAAACACACTTCCATTCCTGGTAACTGAGATTGTGCATATTCAGCACAAAGTTGGTTGGTTAGTTTGTGTTATTTGGCCATTTTGTACTTGTATAGCTTCCATAGATAAATATTTTTTTTATTCAGCTGCCTGTTTTCCACCCGTCAGGTATCACGGTTGTCTGCTGTTACTGTTCCAACAGATGCCTGGGAGAAGTCCCTCGCTGTGTTGCCACGGAGGTTGTCAGAAGACACTGGGATTGCAAAGATGCCGTAAGGTATGTGTGTTACTGGAGCTGCTCACTCAGCAGCACTGCTCTGCACAAGATATTACTGATACATAGAAAGTTCCAAGAATAGAGATCCCTTCCCATGGGATCAGCCAGGAGGATCAGCCACTTCTCCCTAGGGAGTGTGCTCTATGCAGAGACATCTTGTACCTGCTGCTCTGTCGTGAGGAACAAGGTATCACTGAGGGGCTGGATGAAGTCCCTGGGGCCACGAGGGCACTCTGAGTGTGGTTTGGTATTGCAGAGCCAGCTCTTGGTCTGCTGTGAGCAGGAGAGGGCTCATTTGTGATGAGGTTGAAGCAAAAGTGGGTGGCTTAGGGGAGCCCGTTCCCACTTCTGGAGTGCTTATGAGCTTTCCCACCCTTCTGAATGTGCCAGTGTTTGGAGGGTGCTGGATCAGCTCAGAGCAGCACAGAACTGAGCGCCAGCCTCCAGGAGGGCTGTGGAGGACTCAGCGTTAATGTCTTTCTTCTGAGGAAGACATAGGCATGGTGGAAAGCTGGAAACATCTCCTTCAGGAGGCCTAGAGGATCTCAGCAACCCTACACCAAGCTCCCTTTTATTTTACATTAATCTTCCATTCATTTGGGCTGAAATTCCTCATGTCAGGTAGTAAATGTGAATGAAGCTAGGTGGAGCTGTCAGCAAGCAGCAGCATCCTAGGGAGAGTGGGAAAACACTGGTGGGAGCAGAGGCCCAGCCTGCAAGGTTTGCTGGTCACACCAGGTTGGTGCTGGAGTGCTCCAGGTTGCAGTCGTGCTGTAAACAGCCTGCTGGTCGTGGCTCATTCGTTTCCTTGCAAGACACTTAAGCAGGTGCTTGCATAAGCAGAAAGATGTTTGCATTTTAAAATACTACAAAATCTTATTATGACTGGACTTGTCTTTGGGCTGTGCATCTACGTCTGCTAAACCAGCCCTGCTCTGATGGATCATCCTAGGAGGAAAAGAAGAAGACCTGAGGATGACAGCAGTTCTGCTGCTTAGTTTCCAGACTTCTTTTTTCCAGGGCTGCATTAAGGATTAGGAATTACGTGGTGTCCTGTATTACATAAAATGCAAAATATATAGCACCGTGCAACCAGTCCCACTGCCTGCAGCCTGAAGACCCCCACAACTAGCCTACAGCAAGAACTGCAGCTTCTGATAAAGGCTTGTGTATAGAGGCATAGAAAAAAGTGAACACAAGTATATTTTGTTTTTCCTTGCTCTGCCAACCTGCCTGTGCTGCAACAGACTATAAACTTGAGATGCGACTGTTAGGAGCAAAAAACAGATTTCATGCATCGAGCAACCTATAATGCCATCCTCCTGGCTTGCAAACAATCCATAGCAGCTCTTGAGCTGCAAGCTCAAGTGCTGGGCTCAGAGGGGAAGCTTGGGAGCTGCTTTCTGGCAATGTATGTAGTTCAGACACCCACTCTGTAGGAAGAAAAATCACAATAACCTCTTTTCTCCTCCTCTGTCTCCCACTCACCATTACTAATTTATCCTGATTGTAATGGCTTCTATTTGCTCTAAGCAGATCCTGTTCCCTTCCTAAGACGACTTGAACAGCTACAGGGACATAATATTCCCAGTGGAGGATCTGTTCTTAGATTCAGGCAGACATAATGATGGGAGCCCCCCTTTTTCGATCAGCCAACCCATGGCCATTTTAATGTGATTGTAATCTGAGATAGGACACCTGGTGCTGCATCTGGAGAAACCCATCCCATGGTAGTGAGCTGTCTTTTAATTTATTGTCCCAGGAAAATGTTTTGCAAATGTTTGACGTCTACTCAGGAACTCAGCCACCATGCTTTGCACAAGCTGGTGTGGCTGGAGGCTATCCCATGTGTGTGCTGTGTGGCACCAGAGCAGCCCTGCCGCTTGCAGGGGTGCAGGGACAAGCTTATCCTCTGTGCACTCCCATCCATGGGGTTCAGAGCGTATCAGAGTTTGACCTCCCTGTCCATTCTGGTTGCAAAACAAATGCTAACACTGCCCTGGAGCACTGCTAGTGACCTCTCTGGTTATTTCTCATTGATGGTGCCGTTCAGCCTGTGCCTGCTCTGCTGCTTCTAATGTGATCCCAGTGTGACATCGGGGGACCTCTGCAAGGTGCCACCTTGAAGCCCGAGCCTGAATATAGGGTGGGACAGAAGCTTCCCCGCATCTCTCCTGGTGGTCAGCCCTGTGTCTGCTTTCCCCAGGCTACTGCTGTTGGGGTTAGGACTGTCACTGTGTCACAAAGTCCTAAATCAAGCTCCCAGTGCTTGCTGTCAGCATGGCTGTCAGTTTCTCAGCACTATGTGGTACCCTTGGCTTTACGCTCATCTGCACTGCCCTGACTGACTAACTGCGAGCATCATATAAATAATAAGCATTAAATCACTCAGTGCCTCCCCTCTGCCCTGGATTTACAGAGGCGTGCAGCAGCCAGCAGGTCAGGAGGGCAGTATGTTGCTGCCAGTGGTGCGGTGTCTCAGTGTCACACCTCCTAGGCATGCCTAATTGAACAGGGATGCTTTTTAACAGGGAACTAGCTAATCCAGCTTGCAATCTTTGGTGGGCCAGCGCCCTTCTCATCTCTCCCATCGCCCCAGTGTGTGGCCATGACTGTTCAGGAAGCTCCCAGTCTGACCTGTTTGGTGGTATGTGCTTCCATGGTTCCCTTGGGCAGGTCTGTGCATGTGACCGAGTGACACAACCCCGAGGGCTAAGGGACATCTGCCCTGTGGGTTTGGGTATGTGTGAAATGGGTGCCAGGGTGGGCGCCGACAGGGCCATCCTGTGAGGGACAGCACACTGACTGTCATTTTTGTAGCCTTGGAAACCAAAAGGACATCAAAATTGCATGGTGTAGTGGAAATACTGTCATAGCCTGAAACGGTGATTGAGCACCTGGTGGGAAGGCAGGGCCAACCCAGGGGAGCTCGGCTCCATGCAGTGCACCTGAGTGACCAGAAGGGGTGGAGCCAGGATCCACCCCTTCCCAGACCTCATTTAAGGGTTGGCAGTGGAGGTGAGGGTATCTCACTGGAGATCCCCGCCTCCTGTGGGAATTCCAAAGGTAAGCATCCATATTTCCATCCATTGTTTCTGCATCCATGGCTGCTGCCCTTGGCCTTGTTCTCGTTTGCTGTAGCCTAGGGTTATGCCATCCTGCTACTATCCCTGTACTTTCCATCACATTATAGCATTACACATGGCGTGCACAGTGTTGAGGCACTCTGCTCCTTGTAGCACTGCCGTGGCCTGGAGACAGCTCCAACCTGTAGCTGGCAGTCAAGAGATGCGGAGGGGTTTTGGAGGAAGACTGAAGTGTAAGTGAAGAGCAAAATGTTTAGAGGAAGGAGCTGTGTGAGTGGTGCTGTGGGAGGATCTGGTTGGAGCCATCCAGTGTGGTTTAGCTGTCCCTTGGTGCCCCTGTCTGTGACACAGGGCTACAGTGAGCCTGGGCACCCAGCAGGGACCTGATCCAGCCTGTCCCCTGCCACCAAATCTGCTTCTGCGTCAACTCCAGGTTACTCTCAGACACCACATTTTCCATTTCTGCATCCGTACCAGCACAACGGCTCGCCCAGGATCCCATTTTCTCCTACTTTCTCAGTTGCTGCTAATAAATACAATGGCCACCCAGTCACACAGCATGCATCCGTCTACATGGGTGCGTTAGAGGGGATGAAAACACTGCACCCAGACCTGCAATGGAGGGAGCGGTGAGGCCGAGGGTGGGGAGGAGCGAGGCACGGCTCAGAGAAACCAAAGCCGTTGTGGGCTGCGAATCACGGGCATCACCTATCAGAAATGACAGAGCTCAGTGCCACACATCAGCGCTGGCTGTGAGTCACTGGCAACGTTCTGATAACTCGGATTTATAGGTTTAATATTTGTCTGCGGCTGTGCAGATTGCTCCATCGGTTTCCTTTCCCGTCCCGAGGTACTGTAAAGGGGATCTTTGGGTTTGTTGATTGTTAATAAATGCGCTGCATTTCAAAGGATATTGAAGACTTTCCCTGCCATTTTTTACTGAGGCACGAGCTGGGCTCCCTGAAGCCCGGTGCTGTTTGCAGGCTGGCTGAGCGGCTGGTGCTGCAGAGCCGCCCCTGTGAGGATCAGGCCAACATCCTTCTCACCGCGAGTGCCCCGATTTCAGCGCTGCCCATTGCAGGCTCTTTGTAAACCACAACAAAACTTTTAAAAACGTGACTTAATACGCTTTTTAGCCAAGTTGTTTTTAATAATTCGGTGATCCTTTTCCCTTCCCGTGACCCAAGGCCCGCTCAGGTGGATGCCGGCCAGGCCAGAGCTCCGGCATCCCACTGCCTGCTGAGCTCTGAGCGCGGCGCGGTGTGTGCACGTTCTGTGCTGGCCGGAGCTGGCCCAGGAGAGCGAAAGGAGATGGACTTGTTAGGGTTTGTGGCCGTAGGGGTTGGCTATATAGTTTCCACGTGTCTTCGTTTTTGAGAGCATCCACACATCGCATGTAAACACACGTACCCATGCCTACATGCGCGTGGGTATGCGGACGCCCGTGCTTTAAGCGGGTTTGTGCCACAGCGGCACTCCTCACAGGTGTGAGGAACCTCGAGCGCTCCGGCAGCCCGAGCTGCGTGTGTGAGACGCGCCCCGCGCTCCCGGGGCAGGGCCGGACGAGCGGCCTCGGCCCTCCCTCGGTCCCGCCCCGCCCCGCCCCGCTCGGCTCCGGCGGCGGTTCGGGGGTGGGGGCTCCTCCCGGCAGTGCGGTACAGCGCGGCCGCCATTGCATCACGGTTCGGCCGCGCCTCCGGCCGCAGCGCGGCGAGGGGACGCGCGGCCCGGCCCGGGAGGGAGGCGAGGCCACCCGCGGGCGGCGCTGAGGCGGAGGGAGCCCGGCCGGCGCCGCGCCATGTCCCCGCGCTGAGCGGCGCCTCGGGGCCGGCCTAGCGCTGCCCCCTGCGGGCCGGGCATGGGCGGGCGCTGAGCGGGCGGCATGGAGGCCATCTGGCTCTACCAGTTCCGCCTCATCGTCATCGGCGACTCCACCGTGGGCAAGTCCTGCCTCATCCGCCGCTTCACCGAGGGCCGCTTCGCGCAGATCTCCGACCCCACGGTGGGCGTGGATTTCTTCTCCAGGCTGGTGGAGATCGAGCCGGGCAAGAGGATCAAGCTGCAGATCTGGGACACGGCCGGGCAGGAGCGGTTCCGGTGAGGGCTGCGGGCGGCACAAAGGAGGGCCGCCGAGCCGTTTATTTACGCGTATTCGTTTCTGCGGGGCTCCCCCCGGGGCGCGGCCCGCTCGGTGCGCACGGCGGGACGAGCGGTTCCCGGCGGCCCCGAGGCGGCGCGGAAGCGGTGCGGGGTGCGGGGGGTCCGTCCGCTGGGCCGAAGGCGCGCGGGGCCCCGGCTGCGTGCTGCGTGTAGGCCGCGGGGGCGGGGAACGTGGGATGCGCTTCTGCAGCTACGGCGGATCCCGCCGTCCTCAGGGCAAAGCAGGCCAGGGCAGGGCCCGCTCCGACCCCCCGCCTCTGATTTGGGAGGTGAGAGCGTACGCTGAACTCCCCAGGCAATAGCGTGGGTGCGCTTCTGTTTTTCGCGCATCTTTGACCCTCGGGCGCGCTTTCATCCTGCTCCCTCCGGAAGCGCTTTCCTTTCTCTGCGTCTCCGCACGGCATCACAGAGCCGCGCTGCCGTAATGTCGCCGAGGAGCGCGTCGGTTTCATTCAGCAGATGAAGGCTCTCCGCTCCCCCTCCACCCCTCCCCGCCTCCCCTTCTCAGCCGTGGCGCTGACCCCAGGCCTTGCACGGGGGCAGGCTTTTTGCCGGGGCCTGAAACCGCTGCTTTATTCCTTTGAGTGAAAGAGGAGGCACCGGAGCGCTGGGTTGCATCAGATTCCAACACACGGCTGTGTGCGATTTCGCGCTTGTATCCCTGCTGTGAGGAGGGGAAGCTGTTGGATGCCTTTGGTTTCCCATCTTTAAAGTGGGGGGAAGTCTGGGGCCCCGGGGGCTGCTTGCTCTTCTTGCTGGTGCCCGAACCTGCGTGTAGACGCGGTGACAGCCGACCTTCAGCACAAGGGCAGCAGCGCTCAGCAGCAGCAGTGCGAGGGGCCGGAGGGTCGCTGGCATAGGAACACATCCTGCCACTCGGAAGTGCCCTTGCCGAAGTGCAGACTTAAATCCCCAATGTGAAAAGGTAGAGGGAAGCAAGCAAACCCAGCTACCTTTATGGTATGCCGTCAACTATGACAGAAGTCTGTTCTGCATTTGTCCCTGTCAAATCCCAGCTAGCCCTGTTGTGTGTTGTGCCCCATGAGGCTGGCAGCTCCTGGGCTTCCCCTGCAGGCTGCTCTTGGTAGAAGGCAGAATGCTGCTATCAGCGGGGTAAGCTGAAGTTCTGGGTGCAGGGAAGAAGCGTAGCAGTGCACGTGCTCTGCAGAGCCCTTACACTTGTTTGTCACAGCGCAGGGAATTTCTTGAGAAAGAAATTCTTAAGAAAGAGCTCCGCTATTTCATGGAGCTCTCCATTTTGAGCATTTGCAGCTGCTTTGCAATAGTTAACAGCTGTCCCTCGAGGAGGAAAGCGCTGCCGTTGCCTGGAAGACACCGTTGGGTATCTGCTGGTCTGCATCTGCGCTGCAGTTCTGCTCTTCCTGACTGTTGTTGTGAGTTCTCTCACTCTCTATCAATGAGAAGTTATTCCTGTGCAGTCAGGGCTTAAACTACAGTTAAGCACGTGCCTCTGTTTTGTCATCTCGGCCCCAAAATGGTGCTCTTTGGGTCAGCGTTGGGGCTGTTCTGGAGTTGTAGAACAGCAGGGTTCCGTTCTTCCTGGATCCAGCAGGTTGGGCCCGTCTCAGGTTGCTCATATACTCCCGTTTCTTGCCTGAAACATGACGTCATGTGATGCTAACAAAAGCAAAAGTGTGCGCAGCCCTCCCTGGCTGGGAATATGTACGAGCTCCTGCAGCAGAGCTGTTCCCTTCCAGTACGAGGGAATGGCTGGGGCGGGCAGTAGGGACCCCAGGTAGATCCGGGGAGAGGTCCTGCACGGAGGCGGTGCCTTCGTGTTAAAACTTGGTTGGAGTGGGTGCAAGGCACAGTGCTGCTCTGCTTTGGTGAGAGGAGGGAGGGGAAGAGCTGGGCAGGGGTCTCGGAGAGAATTGGGCAGTGAGACGCAGAGTGAAGGCAGCGTAGCTTGCTTCCTGCAGATCTGTGAAAAAGACTTTAAGGAAAGGCACCCAGACCTTCACCTAGTTTAGCCTCAGCGCAGCGCTCTGTTCAGATCCTGTCACGTCTCTCGGAGTACCTGAGGCACTGCTGATGCTGGCAGGAGCAGCCAGGGCTGGTGTGCTGGCGCACGGGAGAAGCAGAAGCGCCTGTGACAGCATGTGGGTGAATTCAGAGTGCCAGTATCTGTCTGCAGCTGGCCAGAGAGCAAACGGCAGAGCTGATTCCCTTGTTCCCAAATGTGCAGAGCTGTTCTTGTCCCTGGGCCAGATAACTGGAGAGGAAAAATTAGCCAAGCTAGCTCTTTTTTTTTCCTTCCTCCCTTCCTTCCTTCTTGTTTTTTTTCCTCCCTGTTCTTGCTTTCTTCGGTTGGATTTTCACCCATCATTGCATGGCTTTTGATAAAGCAAACCTTGAAAATGCCAGTGAATCCTTTCTGGGGGTATCTCTGCAGGATAAGTGCACTGCAGGGCAGAATCACCTCTAACAACAGACTTGCATGGTGGAGGAGGAGTCGTCCCAAGCTCGAAGTAGCAATGCTTACATTTTCCCAGCAAGAAAAAGTTCAGGTCCCTGCGTAAGTTCCTCCGGGGACTGAAATCAGTGAGTGCTTCTGGATTTAGAACTGATCCGTGACTTTGCAGAAACAGTACAGTTTTACAGCTTCTTGTTTATTCCACGTGTAGTAGCTGTTGGACTGTAGCTCTGCTCAGCTTTGTGTTCTCTGTAGACCTTTGTTGGTCTGCGGTGTGCTGCTTCAGGCTGCCTCGGGCTGTGGAGGATGCTTTCCATTTCTCAGCCTGAGGGTCTGCGGGACCTTGAAAGGGAAGCCAGAAATGGTGGCGGAGTAATAGCAAATCCATGAGGCAGTTACCCGGGGGTGAAGTTTTCAGCCACGATGTGTTGTCTTTGTGAATGACAAGATGTGCAGAGTGCGGGTCAAAGCAGCACCATGTGACTGAGTGGCGTTCTCTGTCCTGTATTCTGCAGGATAGGTATGGTGGCAGAAATGCTGCCTCCTAAAGCAGAGGTGTAGGTACAGAAGTGCTACACTGGGATTAAGAAAAAAGAATCAAAAGAAACAAGCAGGATATAAAAAAGCAAAACTTGCTCTGCCCTTCCTCCCAAGTAGCAGTGACTTTACACGTTTGCTGTGGGTCGTTTTTTTTCCAGGTCCATCACCAGAGCCTACTACAGGAACTCGGTTGGTGGACTCCTCCTGTTTGATATTACAAACCGCAGGTCCTTCCAGAACGTCCACGAGTGGCTAGAAGAGACCAAGGTGCACGTCCAGCCCTACCAGATCGTCTTTGTTTTGGTGGGTCACAAGTGTGACCTTGACACGCAGCGGCAGGTCACCAGGCACGAGGCTGAGAAACTGGCTGCTGCATATGGTATGAAGTACATTGAGACCTCCGCTCGGGATGCCATTAACGTGGAGAAGGCCTTCACTGATCTGACTCGAGATATATACGAGCTTGTTAAAAGGGGGGAAATTTCGATCCAGGAGGGATGGGAAGGGGTAAAGAGTGGGTTTGTCCCGAATGTAGTGCACTCTTCAGAAGAAGTGGTGAAATCAGATAGGCGGTGCTTGTGCTGAGCTCTTCTAGTGAGAGAAGTGGTGATGAACTCTACTAACCAAACGTACTTTACTAAGTGAACTCAGTGTGCCAGAAGGGAGAGCGACGCTCCCATTGTGAACAGCCTCCCACAGTTTTTTGGACACGAGAACAGACCCAGGGAATAAATGCTCTGTTCCATACAACCTTTCAGAACTGGAGGCTGCAAACCTAACAGAGTGAGTGAGGGTGCATGTAGATTTTGTAACGAGACAGCAAGCTGAAGTGAGGGACAGCAGAAGGGGGCGGAGCACCCAATTAGATCTGAATGGGCTGGCATGTGCCACAGTGCTGTGCGTGTCCTGTTTTCAGTCAATCTACAGCGCTGTGCTGGGTGCTGAAGCCACAGAATGGGTAGTGCTGTAGTATGAGAAGCAGCAGAGAGAAAGAAAGAGGACATCTTAGTTTGCATCAGCTGCTTATTACCAGGAAGGTGTGAGGGCAGCATGGGTACCATTTCCTCCTAAGGCCCGTGGCATAGGAAAAGTTTACTGATGTGGTATGCATACTTATGAATTTTTTTTCTTACATTCTTGAACCTAGCTCAATAGTAGAGTATTCTGTGGCATTTAAAGAGGAAAATAGTAGTTCTTTGATTGGTAGTTACAGTTTAAATGATTTCCCCAAGTGTTTTTCATGCTGTAAACTGGGATTCTAAGTGGCAACGCCTGCTGCATTAGTAATTATTCAGTACATTTTTAAGATATTTACTGCCTCCACGTGTACCTCAGTGTACCCTCAGTGCAAGGCTTTCCAGTATAATTAAGTGATAAGGAGCATATAGAGAAAACCTTGTGCTCATCTGCTGTATCTTGAGGCTGGAGCACAGCACGCAGGTGGGACACACCAACGTTTGTCTGCTAACAGCACCGTGCTGACATTTCGAGTGCCTTGTCAGCTGGGGCCGCAAGGAGGAATGGAACGGAGTCGGGCAGGGCAGGGGAAACTTGAAGAGCTTAACTCAGGTGCATCCACAAGGTGAGATTTGCTTTTAAAGGAGTTGAATAGCATGGAAAGCAACGGCTTCCACCACTACTTTCTGCTGTTAAAGTGTCATTTTCTTTCTTGGCGTCTGTGGAAGAAGAGAACTAGAACTGAGGAGGAGGAGCGCAGAACAGAAGTGTGTGAGCAGGAGGAGAAGGAAAGCCCCAAGACAAGCTCAAGAGTAAAATTTGTTTTCTTCCTTGTTTTGATTTGACAAGAGATGATCCAGATCAGGTTGGTCATTGTGGATGGAAGCTGTTGTTAAAAAGGCTGTGTGTGGGTGGCCGTTTTCCGGGCATGCTTTGTTTCCTCTAAGTTTTAACCAGCTTTACAATTGCAGCAGGGTAACCTGTAGCAAAGTTCAACCTATTTAAAACAAACAGAAACAACAGTGACCGATTTACTCGAGTTTGCAAGCTTTACACACCAAACAAACGGGCAGGAGGCAGTAGGTAAAACCACAGGAAGCACCTGGTGTTTGGTTTTTAGGTCTCTATGTAGAAAAAACGATACTTGTTACAGCTTTTTTAAGCTACCTCCATCTCAGAAAGCGTGAGTCTTGAGTGCTGTTGAATTCACACCGACTCCCCTGAGCCTCTTCTCATAGTCTGTAGTACTTGTGCAGGTCTGTATGAATAAAAAAAAATGATTCCTGTATATAAAAAAAAGGAACCCACCCTGAAGATGGATTGCATTTTCATTCAAGTGCTCTTGGAACAATTACAGTTCCTGAGCACTGCAGGGGAGCAGCAGTGTTGCAGCTGCTGGGAGGGCACCGGTAGCAAATTAGAGTGAGGGAGGGGTGGCACCGGTGTGGCACCTTTCAGTAAGCTGCTCGCTGCTGCAGAACCCGGCCCATCTTGAACAGGCTGTACCTACACCGAGAGCCCCGTGCTAAGGCCCGTCGAACTCCAGGCAGACTCAGTGGCGGTCAAGCTGAGTAACCTGAAGGTACAAAAAAGAAATCTCTTCAAAAATCTCTTTCTAGGTAAGTGAAGCTGGAGAAGATTGATGCAGAGCACCACAGGAGCTGGGCTACCATGGGCTCTCTACCTTCAGCTTCTGCTGACGCCAGTGGGGAGCACAAGGTTTGCTCAGACCGGGACTGCTAGTCCTGTTCTCACAGAGACGAGGGCAAACAGGTATGAAAGGGTCAGTTTTCTTCTTCTTTTCTTTCTTTCAAGGTCTGGCTATTCACAGGGTGTGGCTTAGGCTGCCTCGCTGACTAGTGGCTGTCCTAAGGGCAGAGCTCGAGTGCTCCATTAAAGGCAGTTGAAACTTTAACAAAGATCAGAGTTTTAGCAAGAGTAAAACCTGTGAGCCTCTGTGCAGGAAAAGCTCAGTTTTCACGAGACAACTGCTGTTCTATTTAATGGCTTTGGACATTCCGCTTCTCTCTCAGTCTGAGTCTTTCTGCTCCCAGAGAGAACTCGCAGGAAGCCTAAAGAAGGACGTATATTCAGGCCTTCAGTACTCGATTCATACATACGTGTCATAATTCTGAAGAGGAACAGTACAGAAGAAAATGTATGCAGTCTTAACTACTTAGGGGTAATAAATGGTTATATTAAACGATAGAGAAATCGTTATATACATCCTTTTCTAACTCCTTGCATTTTTTTAGGCAGCTTCTTGAAATATAGGAAATGTAGATTCACCTGTACAAAATTTGGAATGTTTTTTCTAAGATGAAGAACTTATAGGATATGCCGAGCATTCTTTTCTAACAACTGCTTTTAACGCTTTGACTTCTGGCGCGAGAGGGATTGGGAGAAATCCAAGGTCATAACCTTCCACGGGATAAAGGTCAGGAGCTCTTTTACTCTAAGACAAAAAGAGAAGCAAAGGAAAAACTAACTTAAAACAATCTGCATGTTAGATTCAAATTGCTCTGAACCTCCAGAATAAAAACATACTCTACACTTTCCTCGCTTTCTGTTATGCACTGTAATGAAATGTGAACATAATGCTGTATTTAGCTGTCTGTATGTGACTGGAAATATGCTTGTATTTAGCAAAATGGTTACTCTGTGATACTGTGAAATTGAAAACTTGTAAAGAGACTGTTGGGTTTTTTTTTCTTCCCCCCCTCCCTGTTCCTTATCAGTAAGCTATCTCATACCTTACCGCTTCTGTACAGCAGCCCTAACTGGAAATCTGGTATGGACCAGCTCAACAATAAACAGGATCTTTGCAATGGTACCTGCTGCACGTTGTTCTGTAACAGCCCATCGGTCACATCTGCAAAACCAGCAGGCTGGGGTGCTGGGAATACCAGTGCAGCCGTGGAGATGTCAGCCATTCTAAAAGCAGCAGTGCCCTCCCTGCAGCAGTAGCCAATGGAGCCATAGCCCCTCCTGGAGCCTCACAGCAGGCAGCATTTGGCACAGTGCGGGAAGTGTTCTAGCTCCTGTATGAGACCTTTCTGCTCTTAATCCAAGTAACAAAAATGTATCAGTAAACAACAGGGCAGTACTGGATGGAGATCAGCCATAGAGAAGCCAGAGTTGTCTGCGGATTTTTTAACTTTGTGCTAAGCAAACAATAACAAAACCCTCTATTCAAAACCAAGAGTTGTGTATTATTCCAAGGTCCGGCTCTCGCCCAACAACCTGATACATTTTGATCCTGCTGAGTGCTCGCAGCCCTAATGCTGCCTCCCCCCTCACACTAATACCCAGCATTAGGTCATTGGGAGCCGCGCACAGTAGGGTTTTTTGATGGTGCGTAAATGCTTAACTCATCGTTTCATTGTGCACAACAAAGAGAAGCAATTGCTGCCTTAGGACCAGCTAGAAAAGTGGCGGTGTGGGGAAGTGCTTCAGCCTGTTGGGATCTCATTAATCCACACAGAAGAGAAAATTGCAAGAGAAATCAGGACATGTTTGCAGCTGCCTTTCTCATCATTCCTGATGCTCTCAGAAAGGGAGAGAAGCACAGCTTCAAGCAAGCATAGCAAGGGGTAGAGATACATGCTAGTCAGACAATGCATTGGTTTGAAATTCTCTCTCCTAGTCAAAGACACTAGGAAGAAAAACCAGCACCTCCCTGCAAATAAAGGTGTGAATGAGCCCAGTCCAGGTACGTATTGTGAGCACAGCTGAGGACTGATCTCTTTTATTCCCATCCCTACAGCTGTTGCTGATTTTCAGCCACAGTGCTGTCAGATCAGTTGCTTCTGTTCACAAATCCAGGTGCTCTGACTCACAGCCCTCGCCTCACTCACACCATTATCCAGCAGCCATGCTTTCCACAGCTGCTTCAGCTTCTCCCCTACCCCCAGCGATGAGAGGGAAACACAGAATATCATACCTCAAATTCACGACTTTCTCCTACAAAGAAAGATGCCCCAAAACCGGTGTTTGCCACAATTGTTTAGTTTTACTATTTTAATATCATGAAATAAAAGTACAAAAACTTTACAGGTATGTTGTTTCTTACATGAAGTTCAAACAGTTAACATTTGCGTTCATTTTGCAGCAAAACCTGAACTCTTAGAGAACGTGCATATTAGCCACTGACATCACCACTGAGCATTTCATTTTAGACAGAAACTGCAGAGGTAAAAGGCAACAATCCTGCAAGGCTTCATAAGAACCAAACAAATTATTCCACCTGTTAACACCAGAAGCCGGACTGCAGTCAACCATCCTTATCTAATACAGGTTTCACCACCTGGGAGGCTGAGTGTTAAGACATTTGAATGACATCTCGTCTAAGGGATTGCAATAGGGTCTTTTTCATTTACAGGCTGCCAGCATTTTGGTGTCCTCGTTCAATAGTTTGCAAAAGTAAGCCGTGTGTGCATGTGTGTGAAAAAGGAACAGGGTGAGAGCACCTGCAGGCTTGACATAACTTGTGCTGTTTACTCCATTCAGCATTCTTTTCTGAAGACAAGTCACGAAGTGTTGTACGTAAAGTGCTGAGAGTTCAGCAACAGGCAGTCAACTAACATTAAAATCAAGTTTATCCAAAGTGGAATGCTTGTATATCGATGCTGCCAAAGCAGTAACTGACTGAGACAAAAATCCAAGACTTGGCTGTGTCTTTTTTCTTAGAACATTATAGCTGCGTGTATTCCCAGCCCACGCTGACTTTAACCTCATCAGCTGTACACAGAAAGGAAAAGCAAACCCTGCATGGCCTTAACCTGCTAACATGCTGTCAGACTCCGTTCCATACATGCACCTCACCTCTTCAGACAAACATCCAGGCAGAAATTTACTTATAGCAGACTGCTCTGATCCAAATATTATGCCCTTGCCTGGACTGTGTGGTGTCTTTCCAAACAATCTATACTCCCATGAAGCATGCATGAAACCAAATTTTGAGTTCACAAATAAATAAGGTGTCGCTCACCATTAGTTTTTGTATATTTTACCATTTACTGAACTGCTTAAAGTAACTCAGTCCCTTCAGAATGAATTTCAGGGGTATTTAAATAAAAATATTTTGAAATTGAAACCACATTTAAAACTGGCAAAACTATGCTTTGTTTTTGGAAGGGTCTTCCTTGTTTCTTCTCTTTACATCCCAGTTATAAACTCTAGCCATATCTGAGGGCGTGGAATTAAGGAAACAGAAGTGTTCAGCAGAAAGAAAAGACGAAGGGGGAACAGCTGGATATGCTGTGATCATACATACCTCATTAAACTTGCAGCAGTCTACAGAAACCTTCTAATGAAAGAGTTGATGTGCTGCAAAAGTGTATCAGTAACTCTAAGAAAGTAGGAAGAGTTGTTTTACTCTGAAATGATTGCCTGGCCATCTGTTGACAGCACTGACCCACTCTTCCAGCTCACCCCAGTCCAGGCTTGCAACCATCACAGCACATCTCAAACAACTTTCCCTACATCCAGCCGCCAACCCACCCCTCAGCACCGAAAACACAACGTTATGGTTCACAGCTAAAAAAAACCAACCAAAAAACCCAACCCTGGAGCGTTACAGAATTTTAATGACAGCAGGTCCGAGATTAAAGCATGTCTGGAAACGAGTAGGTACGTACATTACCTTCCACATCACTCCTGCACATTAAAAGGATACTGACTTCTGTAGTGGTGAACTGATCCCTAAGAAAATCCAGGTCTTCCTCTAGAGAATCAAGGTTTCTTGTGGCTGTTGACAAGTTCTTCTCTAACAGAGCCTGAGCTTCATCAATATCATATTCAAGCATCACATTGGCCTACACAACAACAACAAAGAAGATTCATATAAGCTTTTACACTTGCACTGTAAGGAGTAAAGCATAGCGTAAATATTTCAGCCTGTTTATAGCTAATCACATTAACACTGATGAACTAAGGCAAGGTTCAGGGCAAACAATGCCAGAAGCCACTTGAGGCTCCACCACTTCAGTAACAGAACAATAAATCCCCCTGGTGACTTGGAAAGAAGTTTTCCTCCTCTTTCTGAGCAATAGGGGATTTCTGTGTATTGCATTCAATCTTCTACACATCGGTATCTCATCTCCACCACATGTGAAAAGCAAGACACTCCTCATTCCTTCGCAGCATCTCTCAAGTGTCACACAGCCCTACAAACAGTGCTTGCTGCATTCAAGATTCACCTTGGGATCTGTGCAGAATACGGACAAACAGCCTGAAGGCACTGGTTATTAACAAAAGGTATTACAAGATATAATGTGTATGAAAGTCCAATCTGGCATTGTGGTGGTTTTTAATCAGTAAATTTCAGCAAGGAAGCCACCGCATAAAAAAGAGTGGAGCCAAAGATGCGCGTATGTAGCTTTGTTCCATCCAAGAACTATATGCTGAAGAGAGACACATAAATCTTAATCAGACAAGACTGCAGGGAATGCTATACAGAGCCGCAAGAACTAGATATGCACTATTTGTTGTTGCTGTTGTTTGTTTTTTTAAATAGAATCATAGAATCATAGAATTACTCAGGTTGGGAGGGACCTCAAAGATCATCAAGTCCAACTCCAGCCTAACCATAGTACCCTAACTCTAACTACCCTCTGCTAAGTCATGTCCCTGAGCACCACTTCCAAACGGCTCTTAAACACATCCAGGGATGGTGACTCAACCACCTCCCTGGAGAGTCTATTCCAGAGCTTAACAACCCTCTCTGTAAAGAAGTGTTTCCTGATATCCAACCTAAACTTACCCTGGCGTAACTTGAG
>PPHD01000864.1:0-16763 GCA_002909625.1 Bambusicola thoracicus
GTAGCTACACATAAATAATTTTAAAAGGCAGATATATTTTCAGAGAAAAAAGAATAAAAGAAAATTAATTTTGCTGCAGATTTGGTATTGTTGTACTTGAAGCCTCATTACACCACTGTCCAGGGCATGTTAAGGATGAGTAGTACAACTTTAACCAAAGACAACAGCTAAAGCACTTGGTATGTGATTGCTGTGGCAGGCTAAAGACGTGGACTGATGAATGCTGCTCAGCTTGTAGAGAACCATTTACCAGGATGAAATATCTAGTGATAAATAATAAATAAGCAAGACATTTGGGGAAACTGGGATCTTCTTGAAGCAGAGTTTGAAAATAAGATATGAAAAAGCAGAAGGCAATGTCTGTTTTGCAGTTTTTCCAGTTCTCATCCAGCCTTTGCAAACATTCACCTTTAGGAATTAGTTCCAAGTTAGTCAAAAGCTAGTCAGGTGGAGTTTCTCTTATAAAGGATTAATTTTGTATTTGTCTCTGCTAATAAACTAAATGGGGCTCATGCATCAGAACTGAGCACTGTCCCAAAATAATTGAAAATATCAGTGTCATCCTCAATGTGGTTTTATACTGTGTTGATTAGGACTAGCACAGGCTAAGATTTAGGCACTATTCAGTAGTTTTTGTAGGTTCAGGGACTTTCCCATTACACAGATTCAGTGTAGTTACTCTGACAGAGTATAAGTGACTGTAACTGTAGAGATGTAGCTGTGACATTAGTGTGGGCTTCAGTGCCAGAAAACGTTTTCTGTCCAATTTTATGAATTTAAATACTGCAATTAAATACTGTAATTAATGCACAATGACAATAATCTGCAGAATTCCCTAAGATGCCTGTGTTGTTTTCCTGTGCAGAAATAATTTGCGTTAACACAAAATGGACAGTCAATTAGACAAACTTATATTTCATCAAAACATTTTTGAAATATATACAGTTGCAGCTCAGGAACATTTTGAGTAATCCCTGTGCTAGACTGGATGTCCCAGCCCTCCAGCTGTGTAAACTGTTGTGTCTTCACCCAGAACAGAGATCTAGAGATAGATTTTTCTTTAATCCCAAAGGAGATACTTAAGAGAGCTGTAAAGAGAATCAGATAACAGGTAGGAAAAATAATGTTTCAGCCACACTATTCTGTCTGTTATAATTTGTTTATTGTTCCCAGGCTACCTTCTCAAGGAGAAATACCATAGACTTCCACGTTCATGTGAAAAGCTGAGATTTTTCTTTGCCACTTTTGTCCTTTCAGTAAGTTAACCATGAATTTCACAAACTGATTTTGGCCTTGGAAAATATGAACAGTTTTAAGAATAATCAAGTTCTCTTTAGTCCAGCTCAGCCTTAACCAACTGATGTAAGATTGCTTCTTTGAATAAATTGTAATTAGGACAGGAATACCTGTGTACTACTAACTGTTGGCAAATTCTGACTTCTTGATTAGATTTTATATATAGGTCTTATAGTTTCCTATAAATCCAATAATTCCCTCCACGTTTTTTAAAGAAACAGCCTATTTCACATTTATGATAAACTGCTTCACAGCAAACAACACCAAACTGCAGCAGGATGTCACTCTATTAATTTTATTACATAAAGTACTCAAGTCCTTGACTTTTTTGGAGGATGTCTGTATGATTACAGAAACTGTGGTCTCAGCCATATTTTTCGATAAATGGAAAGGACAAAAGTACAGGCACTGAAGTAGTCTTCGAACTTCATGAAATCTCCAAGATGTCTTTGAAAAATATAATTGGATGAGATTATATATTTTTAAAATTTCTGTGACCTCGAACATCTTGGATTAATTAGAGGAAATGAATCTTGATGGAATCACCACAGCTGAGATGCAGTCCTTTTCCAAAATAGCTTTTATAAGCACCAGAAGAAACAATACTAGTGAAATGCAAATGAGAATGAAAACACACAGCTTTAATGATTTAAATTTTTATTTCTCCTGATGTTATTTGTACAGCAAAACTCTTACCAATCTTTGCACATGTATATGTGTTAAAGTGCAGCTTCCTTTTGCAGACCTGGAATTTCTCCCTTATTATCACTAGAATCTAGCATCATTTTAGCAAGTAATATGTTTTAATAATCTGGGGAGACAGTTACAGAGAAAATATTACATTATTTTCTGCACTGTGTCTTTGTCTCCACTTTAAACTGGGGTTATTACAGTTGCTATGCCTATTGATAATCTAGATTAGTCTTAAATCAGGCTATTTTTAAAACTATAATCACTGATCAGACATTCTCAGCAGTGCCCTTTTGTCAAAAGGACACTTTTTCATGAGACTGGGGTGTTAATTGTATGCAAAAAAATATCCATGTAATCAAGTAAAACGCTTTGGCCCTTAGTGTCTGATTGAACTATTGTGTAAAGGATAATCCTGTTTGACAACCTGCTGAATTTATGCCAGGTAGTTCATGCATTCTTCTCATTAGCTTTGCCATCTTTTTCAAGTATCGCAAATCACGGCACATTTTAAAGAAATGGAAATTGCAGAAGGACTATCACAAATGTTTATGCACGAAGATTGAAGTCATCTCCTGAAACTGGTCACTTTCACTGAATGGGGCATAGCAGTGATAAATAACCAAAAGAAAAGGAGTGTTGTTTTTCCTGAATGTGATCTAGGTGAATCACATAGTGTAGCCTCATGAGAGCATCTGAGTGTGTACATAGGAGAGCTGGAGCAAATTAGTTTTTTCGTGGATGATAATCTAAAATCAGAATTTTCTTTAATTTTCTCACACAGTAAATCTCTCAAACATCTTAATGATACATCAACTTGAAATTGCTACAACTGCTCATCATTGATTACAATTAGCTCAGCTCTAATTCTGAAAGTTGTTACAACTTATAGCAATGTACTTGATTGCTTTATTTTTCTTTCTGTTTCCCACATATGATGGCAAAAACTTGTAGAAGGAACTGAAAAAGGTGGTAGTTCATAGGTAGTGGAAGACAAGAGCTCGAAACCACCTAAACAAGAAAAGCTTGTTTGCTGTATGATGTAGTAGAAATGGAGAAGTAATTGAATGTCAGTTCTCTCAATATCATCTGTATTTAAATAACTTATTCAAACACAAATCATAACAAAACTTAAACAGATGAATATTCATAGATCTAAGAATCCACTTTGGTTTAGAATTATATCTCACTTCTGCTTTTGCTAATGTTTTTAGATGACTGATTTGGAAACATGAGCCTCTGTTACCCAACTTCTTCTGTTGAAAAGCTACCAAACCTTGATATACAGCAGTGAAATTCACCAGGAGTAGGTGGAAAATTTCATTGTAATGGAAAAATGAGAAAATTTTAGCCAGTGGCAGTAGATTTCCATTTAGACTCCAGCATACTAAATTTGCTGACCTGTTCCAGTCCCCTGAGTTTGAGGTATGGCCATTTTGTGCCAAACATGTCATCTGCCACCATCTGGAAATTGAATTTGGATGGAAAAAATAACTTACCCACTTTTCCAGAATTTCTGGTTACTTCAGAGAAATGACAACTGCACATGAACAGTCAAGGTGTTCTGAACACACAGCCAAGGCACAGATGGACTCAATTGCATGCAGAAAACAGCACTGATGGCTGCTGAAAAGAATGGAGAAAAATCCATGTCCTCCTTGTTCCTGTCTGAGCTGCAGATGCACAGCAGCCGCAGCATGCCTTGGTTGCACTGAACACCCTGCTCATGAGTTACAGGACATGTGCACCCATATTCTCACTGAGATTTCTCAGCACAGGAATAGAGAATGGGGGCAAAGGAACACAGTGAGATAGAGATAAGCTCACTTAAGAATCAACATAGTGTGTTCCATGTTGTCAAGCTGTATGGACAAACAACAGGATTCTGTGACGTATAGCCAGTGCTAGCCCAGTTTAGCTGCACTTCAGTGTATGCTTTCTCACAGGATGGTTAAACTAAGCTTTCTTCACAGAACATTTCAATTCTGCAGGAAAAATATTTTATATCCAGGTAAAGGTGATAACACCTTTCTGATTACTCAGAAACACCTTGCTCAGCTGATGTTAGAATTTGCTTGCTATGGTATGCCTCCTGAAAAAATATTTAGTGGCAACAGTCAAACAATAAAACAAATACAGAGCTGCCAAATGTAAAATATTTGTTCTGAGGTATGCTTTATTCTATTCTCGTGGCTTGACCCTGATAGGCAGCTAAGGCCCATGCAGCTTCTTGCCCAGTCCTCCACAGTGTGGTGGTGAAGAAAATCAGAAAGGTAAAAGAGAGAACACTCGTGGATTGAGATAACAACAGTTTAATAGATAAAGCAGAAGCTGTAGATAGTAACTGTTATAGCTAAAACAAAATTAGTAAAGATATACATTTGGATATACGCATAGCCTCTTAGCCTCCTCCCACTTGTATTTACAATTTCAGGACTTGTGTTTGCTTTGTATTGGCTTCTCTTTTCTTCCACAGCTCTGTGAATCAGATAAATGAAGTATCAGATTAAGAAAAAGGACAAGCATGAGTTTACATTCTCAACCTACTGTTTTGGTAAGTAGTCCATGCACATACATGTAAATCTTCAATGAAATTGCTGCACGTGAAATATGACCCTGCCATGTTATCATACGAGGACTGTTTTGTAAGCACAAGTTTCCAAACTCCTGTGAGTTCTTCAACTTTTTAAAAGAATTTACTCTGAAATTTTTCAGTACTTTGATAATGCCACAATCATTTAGTGGTATTAAGTATAAATAGAAGTCTGATGGAAAGCTAAGTAAATTACAGCAATCCCATTACATTTTATCAATCAAATTGTAATCTGATCAAAAGGGATATAAAATCAATTAAATAGAATCTTACTTCTATGAGTTCATATTGATTAACACTAGTTCTATTACCAGATTTAATTTAATATGATGCTTATTTTTTGATTGCTTACAAATGGCAATTTTATTCCAAATCTATTCAGACTTCATGTATGTACCATGAGGCTATAACACATACATACAAAAATCATTCTTGTATGTGACTGTTTTATACATGTGGGAAATATGTTGAGGGAAGTCTTTGTGGATGTTCTCTCTTAGAGAACTCACTGTGATCTTAAAAGATGTGTTCAGGCTCACTTCTCAAATTCCCAGGCTAATTTAGTCCAGCACATAGAATAAAATGATCAACTGAACAGATCTGCTTAAGCACATACTTATAAACTGTGCTGAATTTATTTTGCATCTCCTTAGGTCCCAGAATCAAAACCTAAGTTTTCTACTTGAAACAGAGGATAAAATACTAAATTTCTATAAGTAACCCCACAGCTGCTTCTCAAGTCAATATCCCAAACTGATTACAGGTGCATCTTAGCCCCTAGTCACTATGAAGACAACTCATTTTGCACAAGTGGAAATGAGAGCCCAGTCTAGCCTAAGAAAAGCTGCTGAAATTCACACTTTTCTTTTATGAAGTACTGAAAAGCAGTGTCAGAATGTGAGTATGGGATAACGAGAATGTTAAGCCATCTTAATATTTTTCAGTTTTCAGCTAAACAGAAGGCAGCTAATCTCAGAGGGAACATTTCATTTTTAATAACCATTAAGAGTGAAAGATCACTAATGCTAAAGAAAATATGCTGTGGTTGTTGCTTTTTTGCTTTGTTTTGTTTTGGGTTTTTTTTGTTTGTTTTTTTCTTTTCTTTTAGCCTTTTATGAATATGGTTATTGACTTTCTATACCATTTCTCAAGATGCTATACATGCATCTTATGGATAATTCTTGAATAGAAATGGTTACTTTAGGTCTCCAGCCATTATAAATATAATCTGACAGCGATCTCTAAAAGCTAGCTGAAGGTAGATGAACAAAAGCATTGAAATATTTGATTGAATATTTGAAGTTCATCTGCTCATAGGAATACGGCTAAATCTTGCATATACAGATTTTGGAAATGAATGAGATAGAATTAATAAATATCTCAGTGTCTCTAAAACTATGACTAGAAACAAGAAGAAATACTTATAATGTATACATAACAGAAATGTGACGTTATCTACCCAGTGCAGGACTTCCTATTTCATAGAATCATAGAATCCTTAGTGTTGGAAGGGACCTCTAAAGGCCATTTATTCCAAGTCCCCAGCAATGAACAGGGACATCACAGCTGTATCAGGTTGTGCAAGGCCTTATCCAGCCATGCCTTGAAAGTCTCCAGGGCATTAACTACATCACTAGACAACCTGTTACAGTGCCTCAACACCCTCACAATAAACGATTTTTTGCTTATATCTAACCAAAATCTACCCTCTTTGAACTTGAAACTATTTCCCTTGTTCTTTCACCACAGACCCTGCTAAATAGTCTGTCCCTTCTTTCCTGTAGCTCCCCTTTAGTTACTGAAAGGCTGTTATCAGGTCACCCCACAGACTTCTCTTCTCCAGGCTGAAGAGCCCCAGCTCTCTCAGCCTGTCTGTGATGAAAAGGTGTTCCATCCTGTGGATTATTTTTATGGCCTTCCTCTGGACACATTCCAACAGATCCACATCTGTCCTGTACTGAGGACTCCACATCTGGATGCAATACTCCAGGTGAGGCCTCACTATTGTAGAATAGAGGGGCAGGATTACCTCCCTCACCCTGCTGGCCATGCTTCTTTTGATGCAGGCTAGGATATGGTTGGCTTTCTGGGCTGTGAGGGTACATTGCTGGCTCATTTCCAGCTTCCCATCCACCAGTACCCCCAGGTCTTCTTTGGCAAGGCTGCGCTCAATCCTTTCCAACCAACCTTAATGTCATTTTTGCCTTTTAATAAAGAAGAAAATTCATTTCGGTCAAGTTGGAATAAAAATTTAATTTTGAAATATCAAATAAAAGGGTTGTAAACTTTAAAAGATCAAGTAAATTATGTTAACCAGATAGGTTAGGGGGTATCTATCCTTGGAGATACTCAAAACCCAACAAGACATGATCCTCAGCAGCCCACTTCAAATCGTGCTTTGAGCAGATCGTTGGACTAGACCGTCCCTAGAGTCTCCTTCCAACTCCATCCATTCTGTGATTTTGTGAAAAAAAGATTAACATAACACGAAGGCAAAATATAAAATGTCCACTTTCTATTATACTTTTTTTTTTTCACTTTTATTTCCTATTGATTTCTCTACTTCCTAAATTTGTCTGTGTTCTAGGAAGAGACATAAATACTTGTCTTTCTCTCCCCTTCTTGTGTGTTTCGTTATTCAGGGTGCAGTGGTGAAAAAGAATTTGTCCCTAGAGCACCGTGAACTTTCCCTGGAGGCACACTCGGCACTATTTGGAGTGAAAGTCAAGTGGTTTAAATGGTGCATCACAGACTCAGAAGAGCTTTGTGAAGTCTCAAGGACTGTTACAAGTGGCAGGGTTAACAGTGTGATATATTTCTCTTAGGCCTTAATTGAATCCTATGCGTGAGACAAGTTACACATCCAAGAATGGGAACTGTGCATGCCACCAGATTTCAAGTATGACAAAGCGTATGCATTTGAATACAAAATCACAAAGGTGAATTGGAAATGTCATTTTTGCAACCATTAACCTTGTTTTAGAGAGGGTTGCTCACACCTTTCTTCTAACGGTACCTTAGTGGCATGAGGCAGACAAAGAGACCTTTGGTTGTTTTCCCTCAAAGACAAAACTCCACAGGACATCAGGACATTATTCCTTTTTTTTTTTTTTTTTTTTTTTTTTAATACAGTAGCTCAAATCTTATTCCATCTACCCAAATAATTAAGGGGAATAGGAATGTACCATTCAAATGCATTTGAAACTGAACAGAGTCTGGATATGTTGTAAAACTGACAGTTATGGGAGAATTTACAGATTTTTTACATTTTTATTGAAGCTACCAAACTGATCTTTTATCTCCTTACAAATCAATTGAGAAAATAATAATGAAGAAGTAAGGATTATCCTTTGTAACTTTATTATAATCATAAGCGACACTGTTGCTGTGATGGGAGCAGTTACAGAGGTAACTCAATGTGGCATGCACTCAGAATATTCTTCCCAGATATACTCATGAGAAGGTTTGTAAATGTTGTTTTAAGAGTAACTTTTCAAATATTTAAGCAGATGGAGCATCTGTTCCTATCAGGTCTATAAAAAGGGTGAGGTGTTAATAAAGACTTCATTATTGACACAGCAAATGTGAGAAAGATTACTGCTGCTTTTAAAAGCAGTAAACACTATGAGGGATACAATCTGTCCACTGATGGTGAAACCTTTCCAAAGGACCGATCCTTTATCATCGTTAGACTCTATTAACAGCATAGCAAAAAAAAGAGCTTTCTATTAAAGAGACAGGAGCAAGGCAGGGTGAAATGCTGGAAGATATTTGGTAGTAATCATTGTGAATAACTCTAGCTGTAGAATTTCAATAAATGAAATTAATTTTATGGCCACAGTAAAATTGGAAATAGTAAAGGTTATATTCTTTCTGAAGAGAAAAAGCAAGTTGTTTCAAGTTTAGTGGGAATCATGCAGGCATTTGAAAATGTCTGAAAATGTACTATGAAGCCCTGAAGTTGAGCTACAATGAACCAGGAAAGAGGAATAAAAATTTACAAATAAGCGTTATGTAAGATGTAATTATATCAAAATCACATGGGACCTATGAATGTACAAGTGAATGTGCATTTGCACAATTGCAAGTTCCAGGAGGGAAAACTTCAAGGACGTAAGTCTTTACTGCTATGTAGTGTGACAGGTATTAGTTAACTATTCCTCTTATATTGTTTGCTTGCTATTCACTTTGCTGCTGTTCCCCTCTCCCATGCTGACTATAACGATCACAAGGAGAGAATGTTGCCAACACTTCCCTCGTCTCCTTGCTGCCTCAACAATTGCAATCACTTCTGTGAACTGCTATTTAATTGCAATGCCTTCTCTCCTTATAGAGTGTTGTGTTCAGCATATTTTTAGAATTCCTAATAAAAAATTAGCACCCTCAAAGGCTTAGACATCTCAATTGGGACAGCAGTGGTTTCTGGATTCCACTCCCAGCCCTGTTGTGCTGTTCAGAAAAAATGTGTGAGATCATTGTTCTTGAAATATATAAGCCACAGCATGGCCATTTTGATATTCCTTTGTATAATCACAAAAAACACTATTATTAATATTAGCATAATTTTCATGGTACTAACAATTAGTTTTGAGCCACTACTCAGAACAAAGTTCTCTGTTCACTTCTAAAACAAGCCAATAAATGGAAAGAGTGCTTTGGTCAAAAGAGAATAATAATAGGGAGTATCTGTTAGACAGAACTGTTTTTTTTATAAACACTGATTTCTGGCCCTATCTGATTTACCTATAACTCTAGTGACATTTCCTACAGAACGATTCCTCAAAATTTGAATCTTCCCAGAGATCATTTTCATTAAAGTGTGTGTATATATACATTTATATGGTTACACGTGAAGCTTTCCAACAATACAACCATGTATTGAAAGTTAACAAAGGTGTGCTGCCTGCGGGTGACTGATCTGTCATTCAGTTTAACCTTGTTCAGATACTACTTTAGCACCTAACATTCCATGGCACTGCTTTTGTTTTTTCTATGCTAGTGTGTAATGGTCCTTCTTCCAGTCAAACATAATAAAAATGAAAAGAATAAAAACAATTTGTTTTTATGCATAGTTAACACCTTTTTCTTCATAATGCCTTATCCTCAAAACCAGCTTTATAGAACTAAACCAAAAATTGAAAATTACGTGTTGCTGGAGAACACCAGATTTTCCATATTTAGGTATAGGATACAGAGTTATTGACAGTACTTTTCCTACTCTTAGAATTTCTTTTGTGCAGAGCAAACTCCAATAACATGCTTTGATTAACAACAAAGGAAGGAGGACATATATTTAGCTAGGATGATTATCTCAATGATATTCATTATGTTCAAATCAAACAAGTTTATTTAAATGAATTTACATATAGTTTAGGTTTAATTCTCAAGTCTGAGAATTTTGCAGCATACATCTGGAATCAAAAGAATATATGTACCTTGTGTGTAGATTAGGAATGTTTTCAAAAATATCCTATCATTTGTCATAGTCAAATATTTAACCTGAGTGCATAATATTATCAGAAAATGCTGCTTACTTCTGGAATGGAGAAGGTAACACAGCCTTCAAAATTGCGGTCTCTGGGACTGGACTGAGAAAAATTACTGATACTGAGTAAAGCGGCAGAACAAGAAAGCTTCAGGATAACAGAGAATTAATTCAAAATTCACCTAAGTTTTTATTAAAAAAAAAAAAAAGGTATTTTACTAACTCTGATGTTTCAGGCATTCTTCAAATTTTATATTTTTACCAATATTAGTATATTGTAAACAAGTTTTTAATGCATGTTTTTCTTAAAGTAGTCTTGTACCTTAGAAAGCTCATAGTAGAACTCACCAAAAATGTTCTAAAAGACATTTTCCCAGCAGCTAAAACTTCTCCTGAATCGTAACCATGGATTTTCATTTCAGGGAAGAACAACAATACATATTCATGAAATGTACAGGAAATATTTCAGATAATATGTCACCCTACTGACAATACTCCAGGGCTAATTTTACTTTCCTAGCTCCTTCACATGACTCAAAGTCCACAAGATTCCAGTGAAAATGCACTATTAAGTGATTAGGAGCCATTCTCCTGCTCTCCTTAAATTTTGCTTCTTTCATATCCCCTCCCAACCAATCTGTTACTTCTTTTTCAGTCTACACATTGAATAACGTTCTAATGTTATGCCCATCATTTTTTTGTCTCCAGACTCCCAGAACAATGAGTCCTTTAAAAAAGACTGCATGGTGCTCATCCTTCTGGGCTACTGCTTTCCCTTGAACATCAAAATGTCTTCTAATCTTGAATATTCAGGCTATAAATGTTTGAGGGAAATAAATATTTCTCATTCAAGGATTATACCTGTGACAAGGTAATTTCATATCAATACAGTCTTTGTACACTGCCAAAATAAAATGAATCAGTAGCATTTTATGATTTTATTACTAAGCTTGCTATGTCATAGTATGGATGCTACATTTTTATTCCTTTCATTTATGGCTTCAGGATCAGCATTCCCTTTATAACCAAAAGATGAAACTGGAATTTAAATACTCGGTATAATATATAGGGATAGATTTTTTATTATACATCTGATATCTGCATGTTTCTCATTGCATACTGTTACTGTCAACTTTTTACTTTGCCATAAAGAGCATAAAATGAGCATACCAATACACTCCATTGTGCTAGGGTTAATTATTATTAAGCAAGGTATTGCTGACTACTTTCCCTCTCCTTGCCTTTTCAAAACCATAAAACAGGTAATCTTTTCCCAGGCAATCAGTTTTATTATTCTCAAACAGACTAACTAGAAGGACTCAGTGAAACAATCTGTGACACTGATTATAGAACAGTAAGGCTTGAAATATTCTTGAGAGCCATGGACAGATATAAACAGATATATGAAGCAGAAAAGAGGATAAAATGAAAAATATCGTAAGGATGAGCAAGAGAAACACCAAAGGGACACTTCAGAGATAAAGCTCTTGTGTTCACTCAAGCAAGCCAAAAATATGAACGCGAGGAAAGTGAAAGCATAAAGAGAATGGCAGAAGTATTGGTATGCTCTCAAGTAGATAACACAGTAATCCATGTGTTCTGGAGGAAACAGGACAGTATGTACAGGGGAGTATATTCAATATTCTTAAATCAAAATAGCAAAAAAGGTAGGACTGAAAATCTTTAAGGCAGAGCTCAAGAAATGAGAATATCTTTAAGGAGATGAAATTTCTTTTAGATTAGCAATGTTATTTGTTCACTGCAAAAGAAAGTGACTTTTTTTTCTGACTGAAAATGGATATCTAATACTAATGTGAATTTATGGATGAATAGCATGCTAGTGGGAAATCCTCATCAGTCAGGCAGGTGGTCTTGGGCACTCACACTGGTATTTTAAAATTTTATCCACAGGTTATCATCAACAGTGTTGTCCCTGAAAAATTAACTGGATATTCAGTGCACATTTTTATGTGAGTAATAAAAATAGAACATGATGATAGGTAAAATCTGCAACAACCCCTGAAACATAAGGTTATGCAGTGACCCTTATCATTACTAGAGAAGATGCACACTACTAAGTGGCAGTGAAGAAGATAGGAGGGAATAACATAACTTATATAACCCTGTCATCCAGCCTTCTTAGAAGACAGTAAATGTCTCCTTAGAAGACAGCAAATGTCTTCTAAGACATCTGGATTATTGCCTCAATTCCCCACAGTAGCATCCCATGCTACCAGAAACATTTGGATGTTCATGGGCAGTTTTCCAAAGGAAACTGTGGAGAACCCTGCAAAGACATTGGCTTCTAAGAGATGTCTTCATAGTCATTAGGTCTCCTTGCTTTCAGTCTCCGCAGCAATGATTGTAACTTGGGGACATCACACCTGTGAGAGTTCAGTGACCATCTATTCTTCTTTGACAGTCCTACTGCATAATTCCCATGCCAATAAATAAATAAATAAAGATTAGTATGGTAGAAGACACCGTGTCTTGGTGGAAAAGAAGGACTAGCTGACTGAAGTAGAAAGCAAAATCGCAGCAGAAACACTTAGAAAATAAAACAGAAAATTTTAAGCAAAAGCTGCCATCACAAGTCTGTTCATCTGGCTCTGATATCTTGTTGCTGAGCAACATCTACATTCATAACAATACCTGAGCTTGATTTGTCTCTTTGCTGAAGGCCATATAAAGATTTGTCAGTCTGTAATCAAGAGAGAGTCAAGCAGAAAAACACACAAGAAACCAGCAGTTTTTACCTGAAATCCATTTTATTTCATATTCACTGACAATAATTTCTATAAAAAGTGTAGGTTTTTCAGTCAATGTTAGCTCCTTACTTCATGCTTTGAAACTCAACTATGCTGCTATGTAGGGACAGGGTAATTATAGCACTTGAGAAGCACTTTGTATTTCCAGAGCTCCATTCAAAAGCTAATTATTTAAAAGTGATATAGCTTGACCCTCTGGCTGTATATCCCACCAGGACTACACTCAGGGACAGTTCTTGGAGCTTAGCAGTTTTTACAGTCTAATCTGAACTATGCTGCAGTATTCCTAAATGAGTCTTGTAAGATAACTAAGGTGCAAGTTTTGCTGATCCTAGTCACATTCAGTCTAAACAAATAACTTACAATTACTTCATTAGGATTTTATTAGTCCAGCTGACTAACACTCTACACTGTGAATAACATTAATGGAGGATCCTCATAGTGAACAGACTAAAAGAGTAATAAGAGACAGTCAGATTGAAAGAAGAAAACAATTGTTATTGGAAATTAACCACGTTTTTTTTATTTCAAATGAGCAGTGAACAGAACTAGATATATATATACACATATACTCACACACACACACACGCACATATATATTTTTTTCCTCCAGAGTTCCCAGCCTGAAAGCATTTCCTTAAAACGATGATGCATTCACAGATCTTCTTTCATAGTCATTAATGGTAGAAAACCATCTGTATGGATGTTATCTTCCTATAGCAGAAACAATACATAGTGATTAACATACGGATAGAGAGGACTTAATGTTAGCTACATGGTCTCACTGCTTGTTTAATGCTTGCAAGCTATATACTATATTGTGAGAGATATACCTGTTGCCTGTATTTGTAAGCCAAAATGGTGAGTAATACAACTGTTCCTTTGTCCTCACTACTGAAAAGAAGATGCAATTTCACTATATATTCTTAACAAACACTCTGTTGTGTTAAGCCCTCAGCAAAACTCTTTTCTCTTTCCATATATTAAGTGCTTAGAGTGCCTATAATGTTGTCTGAGGGAAATCAGCAGGAAAATGGTGGGACCTTTTGTACTCACTTCAAAGAAGATGCATTTCTTCAAGAAATAGTATATTTTGGCTATTCCTATGAGAACAGTGAAGTCCTTTTACTAGTGGGATAAAATGTAAAAACTGGCACTGGCCAGTCCATCATACCTAATAATGTTCCTAATCCATAATATATGTGGTTTTTATTTTTTAAATTTAAACATGAAGTTTAAAGGTTCACTTGATAAGCTTCATAATTTTCATTTATTGTTTATGCTCCAATGCCAGACTATTTGTATTATCAATTGTCTCTTTTCAAACTATAAGAGAAATATGGGTAGTGACTCTTATGCCTCTGTTCATTATCATTATTCTGCTGTTTCTCGTGAAAGAAGATCAAGTTAACTCTGAGCTGAATAATTGTGTATCTCTGGACAGCAACAAAAGATATCTTTAAGTAAATCCCACTATCAAAACATCCAGGGATGTTTTCAGACTTTGCATGTTATACATCCAAGTATACCTTCACACTCAGAGAAGTGTGAAAAAATCAGAAAAGATAAATTTCAAAAAAACTCAGCTCCTGCAGTTATTGGAAAGAGACTAAGGAGAAAAGTGGACAGCTTTCCCTTCCTGATTGTTGCAGAATCTAGAATAAACCAGACTGATGTGGAAAGTGATGATGAGTTGTGTGAATTCATGTTGTGGTTTAATCCCTCTTCTGTCAATTTCCTAATTTTTTTGCGGAAAATAAATCCTTATTTAAGAGTAATCTGTTCTGTACTATTGCAAGAATTCAGCAAGCTTCTGAAGGGAGATTTCAGACTTTCACTATAACAGATAGGGCTTTCTGGAAAAATAAATAAATAAATAAATAACATAAAACACTACCAGCAAAAGTTACAGAGCTACGAAGGCTCAAATGGTGTGATCTAAATTATTGATGTTAACCTTAAGCTGAGTGCAGGAAGAACCTCTGACAAGCTTAATGAGATAAATCTAAACCAGCTACAGAAAAGGAAGGGATTTTTATAGCCTTCTTTCTAGAAGTGCAAAAACCATGTGGCAGGACAGTGAAGAATCATGCTCTTTCACTACAGATATGTGGAAGAGACAGACACTGAACCATGAAATCTAAAATACAAACTAGTCAGTAGACCAGATGAGCCTGGTAGCAGTTTGCACTACAGCAATGAAGCTAGTGTTACCACTATCCTGGTATCATGGAGCTATTAGTCTTGTAGTTCTCCTTTTGCTGCCATTGGTAATCTTATATTCTGAAGGAAATGTAGTATTATAAATCTCAGCTTTCTCACAAACTGGATATTAAGCAGTACAAAATGCAAAGGCTAGTGGCTGCATTTCTAACCAAAGTGAACTTGAAAAGTTCCTTATTTTTGAAGCTCACATTGAGATTTTACCGTACAGTTTTCCTAATGAGGTTGTGAGTTGTTTTTTTGTTTTTCTTTTTGTTGTTGTTGTTTATGTGTGTGTGTGTGTTTATCTGTTTGTTTTCTGGAGATTTTTTTTTCAAATGTAGGAAAGGCACACATATCTTTGCTTGCCATATGCTTTAATGTTCACTAAAAATTACTTTGGAACAAAAACTGGCAGGAAAACACAATTTGTAGTGTGACTGCAGAGTAATACTTCTGCTTGTAATGAATGGAATCTAATCTTTTCAATGAGATTACACTCTGTAGCACAATGTGACACATATGGTAAACTGATGTAGGCCAACGTAAATATCAGTAGTAATAATAAGTGGGGGAAAATCCATAGGAATTCAAAATGAGAAGAGACATTATAATGTAGTTTGCTTCGCTGTTAATTTGAGATTCTGGTTCATCATTAGGCTGAAATGAAATGCATGAATAGACAGTCAGAGAAGGAAGTTTTGGGGTCTAATGGCAACATAATACTAGGGAGAGGAAATTCAAACCAAATTCATATCCAGAGCTAAATTTGCACTTAAGAAAAAAAAATTGTTAGTGTGGTTTCCTTTCTTTTTTTAGCATAAAGCATTCAAATAGACATGATTTGGAATATTACCTTTTCAGAATGGTTTTCCCCAGATAAGAAAGTAGATATATTTAAACTATCCAGAAAACTTGAAAGTAGTTCAAAGCAGTTTATTTAAATATCCATTGTCTAGCAATTTAGCAATAAATATCTTCAACAGAAAAACTATTTGGATGTAGAAAATTGATTGGTTTGGTTTTCTGAGTAGTACTGTATGGTATCTTCCAGATTTATATTTAAGTTGTGAATTCCATTGCATATTCTGCTTGTCCAGTGAGATTACTAAACGCAGATAAAAAAACAGAATGATGTTCAAATTCATGGAGACACTCTCCAGCACAATAGAAAATTCTTAATTCCGCTTCCCAATCCAATCTTAACATGACAGCTATAAATCGAAGCTTAACTCCTCACAGATACTATTTTATGCTCAGACTACATAGTTGAAACATTAAGGAAAATACCCACAAGACACCAAAGAAAAAGCAGGTAGAAAGCTGAGTATATTAAGTACACTTAACACCTTCTTAGACAGAAATATGGTGGGGTTTTTTTGTTTTTTTTTTTTTCCATCTGAATTAGGTAATTTACATAAAAGATTCCTTGAAACCTGATTATGTTCTGCAGGAAGAAGTGATCATGTGAAAACAAGTTTAGAAGGACACCAATATGTTTCGATAGCCACACATACATGTGAGCTACTACTGAATTACATGTGTACTGCATTGCTTAGATCCCAATGATTTTAAATTCAACAAACATCTGAATTTAAGAATGTTCTTACAGTTTACTGACTTTTTTAACGTATTTTAATGCATTGGGAATTTGGGGGAACCATAAGAGTATTTAAAGGTAAAGGAAGCTGAAAGTTTTCACCAAAGAAAGTGCTTTACTTTTTTTTTT
>PPHD01000864.1:16835-37438 GCA_002909625.1 Bambusicola thoracicus
TTTTTTTTTTTTTTTTAGCACAAAGGGCTGTTACTCAGCACTTGTTTAGCAGTGAAATAGCTAGTGTAATTGAAATTACAACTACTGTTTTGTTTTTGTGAGAATATACTACTGAACAAAAAGGCAGCACTCAAACTCCTGCAGAACAACTATTTCAAGAACTATTTCAAGCTAACTCTAGACCTTGGAAAACAGTGCTACTGAAGTTTCTTTTTGTCAGCCAACACATTATAAAGACTGGTCACATACACAGAGAAAACCGAAGATTGTTTTCTGGAGCAGAACTCTTAACCTAGAAAAGGAGACTTTGTATATTCTGCCAATTGTAGATATACATATTCTTAATTAAACCTCAGAGTGACACAAATCCATGACAAAAGTCCATTAAGAAATTGGCTAATTTCTCTCTATATGAACATGCACTTAACTAAACAACAAAGACATCTAGAGACAGAAATTTGAAAGCTTTCATTAATAAAATGTGCAGTTTTACTTAAGCGTTTCTAACTAAAATTTCATCAGTGAAAAACAAAATACTCAAGCTTCTAGAATGTTATCAATATTCTGCTTTGTGTTTTTGTCACTGAGAGACTAAAAGATAACATGAATAAGAGAGACTGATAAAGGAAGAAATCTTAAGAGATATTACTATGATCACAAAAAAAGTTTAATGAATTTTACACACATAAGAGAAAATCAGTCACTATAAAAAAAATGATTCACTGCATATTTCAGTGACTCAATGGCAGTTCAACTTCTTTCTCAGCCCAAAGGATGAAGTTGATGTAGTCACTTCTTATTTCACTAAGATGCTATTTACTATGAGGAACTCAACCATAATAGCAGCTCCAGAGAGTATTTTTCCATACAAATTTCTTTATTCAGAAGGTCATTTCTATTCCTGTTGCTGAAATTTAGGCAAAGGAAGAGTAGTCTGTGTTAACGCAGGAGTGTGGCAGTTCTTACCATCACTGCCAGAAGTGTAAACCTAATTGATTTTGGAAGCTTTGCTAGAAAGACCCCTATGTAATATGGTCACTGAACTGAAGAATATAGCAGTTAAAAATTTGAAAGATTTGTCTAGATAAAGGGGATTAGTTCTAAGACAGATCAATTAATGTTATTCTATTACATGAATTTTCACATATAAAGCAATCTTAAAAAGAGAGTGGGGAAATTTCCCTCTTCTCTTTCAGGCACTTATTTTAGAATAGAATAGATCCTCATCTTAAGGAAATATTTTTTTTTTACTTTGAATGTTGAGTGGTAAGGGACCAGCTGTAATTAGAAAGATAAGTTTCAGATAGTTAACATCAGATGGGATGAATGCAACCAGTTAATCACTTCCCACAGTGGGAGAGGGAAGCTCTAAATACTGTGAATAGTATCCTACAGTCATTTATGTTGTTTTCAGGCTTTATGCCCAATTAAATGAATAACATCATATTTATTGCAAACCATCTAGAAGCCATTATGTTTTGCAGCTGGGGGGAAATTCTGAAAACCCCATAATTTGTTTCTTCCAGACCATAATCCATCTCTTTCTGGATAGCCAGATTCTTTCTTACACTCCTAAGCCACATCTGAGAAACGGTTACCATATGTCTAGATTTTCCATGACACTGTGTCTTTTCCAGCTGGAAGTTTCACACTTCAGGATTTTGAGCACTATTACTTGTCCAGGAATTCTGGGCATGTTAACTCACTTACATCTAACTGTTTCCTTCTGAAAAGTCCTAGTTTGAAATATGGCAGCTCTAATTAGGGGAAAACCATCTGTCGCTGTAGTGCTTTGATTTGAACATAGCTAGATAAATTTATCTGGACAGCTGCAACTTTGCAATTGCTGCACTAATGAATATTTTCTGGCTGCAATTTTTGCAGCAGCAGCAGTTACATTTACTTTTCTTTCCCAGCTGCAGCTGCACCAACAAAAGATTGAAAAGAAAGGAATCAAGAGGAAGCAGAGCATCTGGAGGTGCTGATTCACAAGGGACTTTCTTGGGAACCTCTTTACTTCATATTTTTGTTTTTGAGGTTCAGGGAAAAGAAAGATTGATCAACAGCCTCAGACTTCAAGATGTGAATAGAAGTATACTGAAGAGCCCTACAGGGCTTTTCTGACTTACAGAGCCAGCTTACCCTGTGAGCATTCATTGTCCATTCACTAGAATGTGACTGTCACCATATCGAGACTGAACTATATGGCAGTTTCTGCTCAATTTGGCAGAGGCAGATCATCTGTTGATGTTGTTACGTTGGAGATGAATAAGCCTATTAAAAAGGTTCTGTAGATGCAAGCTCTAAAACTCAAAAACCTACTCGTGTTTTCGCACATGGTCATGGAATTACCTATCTGCATGGGCCCACATTTCTATCTTTTGCCAACACAAGGCTTGAATTTATAACTGGAAACCTGGAAGAAAATTTGGCTGATAGAGACACATCCAAAAGCATAAATGACAATCACATTTCTCTAGGAACACCAATTTCTTCTCCTTTTTGCAGAAAGTCTGATTTGCTATCACAAACAACATCACAGATATTGAAGAAGAGACTTCTTTTACTCAGAAAAAAAATTGCTATTCTTCTGCCTCTATGGTTGATGAAGTTTTAAAGGGATGATAAGATAGAAGAACTGCCTAAATATCTGTAAGATTACAGTAGAATATGTGTTGTCCTATGATCTTCTGCCAAGTCATGGGACCTCCAGTTTAACTTTTTCCTTGTTGTAGCCCAACTGGTCATTCATTTCACCCAAAGGATGGTGACGAGAGTGCATGGAAGATCTAGAGACTATAAGAATCACATCTGTCCCCAGTCAAGAACTTTGGACTACGTTATTGGACTTTCAGGGAAGGGAGCAAGGTTTTGTGATGTCTTACTCAACATCCTTCACTATTTCCACATTTATGACCATATCTTCCTTCTCTCTCATTCCACTTCCTAGCATTTTCATTTGTCATCCTTCACACTTGAATGTTCCTATTTTTTTCTTTTGCTTCCAGGGTTTGTTTTTAGGGGTAGAACAAACAGGAACATAGCTGTAAAAAGAAGAAAAAAGGAATAGTTAAAAGAAGACATATATAAATAGCAGTTTCTATATACCCAAAAACACATCCATTGTCCAGTTTTTGTTTCTTTAAGAAAACTTTCAGTGCTGAATGTATGCATTTAGCAACTTCTTAACATGTCAATACCCAGACTCCTCATGAGCCAGTGAAAAATTTTGGCACCTCAAGATCTAACTTTTTAAGGGAAGGTCACAGTTATTGTACTTTCTTTTTGCCTGTTCTTAATCTGTCCACTATCCACGTTTGATGAAAGATATTTTTTGTACTGTCAGAAAAAATGATCCAGAGATCCCATACTCTTTATCCCACTCATGTTTCTTAGATTCTTATTACATACTACTTAGTTATCAGCATTTTTCACACATGATTTCACGCACTTGGAATTGAAAAAAAAGAATAATTCAAAATTATTTGTTACTGAAGTATTATGAAGATGTGCAAAGGGGAGAGAAAATGTACTTTTGGATTAAGTAACAAGAGTTGGATCTTGCAAAAACACAAAAAAAGAAACACAGCAGTTATACTGAATGAATAGATACACCATAATGCCCAGAGTTCTATACACAGCAGTATTCAGTTATCAGTTTTCTAGTCAGAAAATGTCAGAACACGTCATTTACTCCCTCCACCCCCCAACTACAAAAATATATGAACTTGCAGATCTATTTCTTTCCCATATAGCAAAAATCTGAATGTGATTTGCTTTTGTCTTTTTTTAACATGTCAAAATACTTAAAATGCTTAATCTTTTTGTAGAGGTTATAGATCATATATTTCTAAGTCTCTACAATGTGTTTTGTAGATAATCAATAAAAATACCTGACAATTATTGATCATTAGTTTCTCAAAAACTCCTTTGCCTTTAAATCATTGTAGAAATGCTCTCATAAAACACAACTTGTTTACTATTACTCTTTTATATGTACTGTAGCTGTCATGCCATTACAATTACTTTCTATCTTTGCTAACTGGAAACAGAAGGAGAACTTCTCTGTACTGTACGGAAAATAATTACTAGCAATGTCTTGTATCGTAACTGAAGAAGGATTTTTATGTCACATCTTGATTGCTGTCTAATTTTGTAAGACAAACGTATTTAACAATGTAGATTAAAAGAACCTGTATTTCTGATACTGCGATGTTCTTTAAATTTCAGAAAGGATTTCTTACCTCTGGACAATCACACACTATTTCTAAAGCCTTCATAATAAGGTTTCATAAAACTCCATTAAGTATTTTTATCACCCAGATATGAAGCAACTTGAGGAATCAGAAAGTTGTTTGTGAGAAACCTGCCATTACACCCTTTTTAACATGATAATAAATAAGTTTTATAAAGGTAATTGGTAATAATGGACAAATTCTGCTAGATTTGAAACATCACTTAGCTGAGATTAGCAGCCAAAACTGCAGGTATTTATCTGAACTTGGGCAATGTATTCAAATATAATGAGAAATGATAAAAAGAAAGCCCCCAGTCCTGCATTTCTATCAGCTTGGGGCAGACTCTTAAAAATGCATAGTATCTCCCTCCAAACAGTGGGATTTGTCTCACAGGCAAAGGTCTGACCATGTGCAGTTACTGCAGGAAATTTTCCCCTATGAAGTATGCAGGATATCCCTCTTAACCAGAAAACCTTGAAAGCAAGTTATTTTTCAGCCTTTTGCTCCTCATGCTTCTGATCTCAGTACAAGGAGGAAAGTTGAAGGGAGAATGAGAACAAATATCAGGAGGCATGCTTTGTAAGCATACAAGAAGATCTGGCTTGAATTGAAAGGGTGAACAACTTCTTGACTCATGACTAGATAAGAAAAAAGAAATGGTTTCAAAGCCTATGTGAAAAAAGGTCTCTCAAAAGATATCTTGTCTTTGCCATACATATAGGGGAGGGGGACCTACGGATAAGCCATGGATAAAAAAAATTGCAAAAATATCCTTGGAATCTCTCAATCATCACTTATTGCCATAAAAAGAAGCAAGTTCCTATATCTGCATGGTTAGAATGGTGAAAAATATAAATACCTAAATATGTGTGGAAATTCAAAATAAATCAAATTTTGATGCCTGAGGGCATCTATAATGATGAGATAATCTATAATGCAGTGCAAACGATGTCAGACAAACAAGAGCAGTCATGGATCAAATTTCTGATTAAAAAATGCCCTGGCAAATTCAAATATTGTCTCATTATAGTTTTACATCTTTATAAAATGTAAAGACCCGCTCTTCATTGGATATGTGATCTGTAGCAGCAAAATAAATATCTTCCCATCCCTGATCATTATCTGGTATGGAGATTGAAAAAGAGCAGCACAGCAAACATCTGCAAGAAGACTCTCTCATTTAAAAGATTAACTCTAATATAAAATTACTTTATCTTGTCTTGCAACTATTTTGAAACTCATTAAATTTACAACAGTCACTTCATATGGAAATTACTTCTCTTCCCTGAAGAGACTGTTAACTGTAGTCACGTATTTCATGGTCCATGATGAACATGTCCTGTTTCAGCAAGGAGTTTGAAATCTGTACAATATTAATGCAATGACAAAGCTTTAGCATGGAACTCAAGGGGTCTTTCTTGCCTTTTCTTCACATCTGTCTAAGGAGAAGCTGACTATGCATGCTTTACCGTGTTAATTCAGCATTAGATTAAGTGGACTGGTATATTTGTTGTCTGGATTTTAACAAATAACTGAAAGAAGTAATTGCTGTCATAAGCAAAGCAACAAATCTGCTTTACATTTTAATTTAATGTGTTTGTATGGGATCTTAATCCTTAGAACAGTTATACCCTACTGTAGCTAGCTATTAAGGTGAGGCGTAAAGTATCCTTCTAATAGTCATCAGCATTTGCATTTTTAGCTTGGAAAAAATTGTTTTGGAAAGGTTTATGCATTTGGAAATATTACAGTCAATATTTTGCAAGCTGATCAGCTACTGTTTTTTCTAGGAAGAAAATTACAATACCATTCCTCTTTATATAGGTTGTTAAACAAGAAGTCTGGTGAATTTTAAATAATTGTTGCTATGAAAGGTAGTCATATATTTAGTAAATAAAAGTATCCATTTGTAAGCAGTTTTAGAGACCAATATAACCTAATATTTCTGTTCAATTTTTGCCTGTCAAACCCATTAGAATAAGCAAAACATTCTTGAAATCAAAAGTGTTTCTTCAGTCATTACCTTATAGGTGTATCACATAATGCTTTCACTGGTGGAACAAAATCTTAACTTAAAGTTATCTACTATCTCATTTTTGACTCAATCTGTTGGTTCTCGTGTCAGGACCTGGAGGGAACTAGCAGGCCTATGTGGTCATGAGCAGCCTCACTGGGATCCCCAGCCCCAAGAAAAACCTCAGTGTGGAACACAGCCCAGAGCCCAGTGACTCCGCTAACTCCAACAGTATTCCCTGGACAATCCATAGTTCTGTCACATGGGCAGCCCCACTGCTGCTGCTCCCTGGAATTACAATGCACATCTTCCACCATAAAGTCTGTTGGATGCAAAAATTATTTACATCTTCTTGGACTACAAAATAGCTAAGCTCTGTCTAAGTACCATCTGGAAAGAATTTACATTCTTCCATAGGATAAATCTCACCTTTAAGCACCAAGCTACTATATTCATTTTCATGGGAGCTAACTCAACATATTATGGTTCCCAGCTGCTCTGACAACTGGTCTAAGTAACACAGATGAAACCAGGAGCAACACAGGTTTGCAATAAAGAATTTGTAAAGAACTAGGAAAAGAATAAGTGTTAACTTGCACTTTACATAATTAATGAAAGGTTTAACACTAAAGTTTAACAGTAATTGTATGTTAAGGAGATTCGTGAATCACTGCAAAGCATACACAGAGGCTGCCAAGCTGGGCAGACAAAGCTTCATGATCCACTGATTTCCTAAGCAACTTCCCAATACAGACTTGCCCTCTTCAGAGTTGGATAACTCAGTGCTAGCAAAGCCTTGCAATAACCAGACCTCTGTATTCTGAGGAGTTTCCACAGCTTTTGCTAATTTGAAACTGGAACAAAAAAAGTAACAGTTCGAAAGAAAAATGCTAGACTGCGCACAAATAATTCAAATACTATTGTGAGATAAAGACTGCAGAATACAACCCATGAACATAAGAGCTACCATACTTGATCTGCATGGAGATCATGGAGAAGCTTTCCCAGAAAAGGAAATCCATTAGATGTCCCCTTGATTTTGGCTATTTTAAAAACTTCTTCTGTGAGTACCTTTCTTAGATACACATTATCATTTTTTTGCTTGTTCTCTGGAGATGGGTTTCTTTCCCTGTCATGATGACAGTCGCTGTTATGGTTTTGGTCCAGTTTTCTTATTTCTCACAATTCAGTATTGAGATAGTGTACAAAACTGGGACTTTAAATGTCCTAGATAGCTTTTAGCTTCTGAAAAGGGAAAAGAAGGATTTATTGTTCTTGTTGCTTTTAAGATCTACGCAAACACAATGAGGAAAATGGCAGAATTTGCAAACTATGTTTCTCATGTTTCACGCAGTAACAGTAGGTTAGTCACACTACATAGGTAGTCTACGACTGTGATTCAATTCCTTCACAAAAAAATGAGTGCCAAAAGAATCATCAAGAAACAAGTTAATGGCAATAGTTCTTTGTATGCAGCCACTATGCCACATACAAAATAGTGTTGAGGCATGTTGAGGAGTGTTGAGGCATTTTATATAAGGTTCAGAAACCCATGGTATCAAAGATCATCAGACAAGATATCAATTTTTTGAATGAGGTATGTTGATGGTGTTAAATTATCATCATTTACCACAGTTAGATCTTTAGCTGAGATCAGAATGGTTATTTCTTTTATAAGTAGAATGCATGAAATCAATTTGTATTTTTGACTGACTTCTAAAACTTATGATTTATACCTTCTAAACCTGTGTGATTCAGTACTTGGTTTTAAATCAGCCTACCTATGGGTTGAAGACACACTCATACAAATCCTCTCATTACTTATAAATGAATAAATGACTTATCAATAAAATTTGTTGTTATTTTATTTGAATATTTGAAACAATCATCCTCAGCAATATCTTTAATTATACTGACAATTGGAGCATTCCAGTGAGTGGTACAGCATTAATATGTGTATTGTCTCAAGATCTAGGATGACATAGATTCTAACCTATTCTAACTATCTTCTCATAAGTTAGACTAAGATTCTATTTCTTTCCTCAAGTCATGGGTTCATACAGTGGAAGGATCATACAGCATCCGTGCACTGAAATATGCATGTTTCAGTGGTACAATGCATCTGCCAGGCAGGGGTCTTGCAAAGCTGACTTGGTTCCCACATATTGCATGAGCAGTGTAGCTAACTGATAACGAAATAGAAAAAGATGGAATCACTGATCACACATGCAATCAGACTAGACACTTACAGACTTAATTATGAATGGCAACCCAAGACAGAACTTCAGTGCTGGCTCACTTCATTCTTTCATCTGTGTAACCACAGGAATTACAATTCTAATGCCTCTGTCACTGGGGAAATTACGTGATTAAACTAACATTCATAGGGAAATCAATTACTTCTCAGATTTTTAAGTATATTTTTATATTCTAGAGACATCTTCAGGACTTCATATTAAAATGGCACTTCTTCAATATTATTTAATTACTTTCATTTTTTCACTTTCTTAGAAATTGTGTTTCCACTCTTATATTCTTGCCTTTCCATAAACTCCCTAAAACAGGCACCTGTGCTTTTTTCTGTTGTGATTTACTCAGTGGTTTACTTACAGGGCAGCATTATATTGTCTAACTGGCCATACGCAGAGAAGAATTCTTTATTTCAGAAATGTCATATCCACACTTATACCCATTTTATGACCGTCTTTTATGTATGTGCACGCATGTACCTGTACATGTGCCTAGGTACATAAGGGAATATACTAAAACTTCATATCTTTTCTGGTCAGTTCCAATCTAACCTGTCTAATGAGACGGTGTCTAACAGCAGTCACGTTGACAGTAAAAGTAATGACTTTACAGAAGCAGTAACCTGTTGCTGTACATTGCTATATTGAAAAATGGATGCTCTTGTTTGGAGCACATCTTTTTATTGAGCGACTACAGTGTGCATGATGGAAGATACGTGCAAGAGAAGAACATGCCTGATCGCCAAATGTTCTGATAAAGAGGACCGATTAATCTCTGTCCATAGGAAATGAGGATAGGAATTAAATCCTATAAACTAGTGTGAAGACAAAGCTCAAATAAAAATAGTATTAAAGTTCTTTGTAACTCTCTTTTCATGGTCTGTGAAAATTACTTTGCACTCATGTAAGCCCATGACTTAATACAATTTCTGAGATCTGGTATGTTAGTAATGATGAGAAAAGCTGAAAACTATTAATTATCCTGGCAGTGACTATTATCAAAACTCTCCTGACTAGTTGCATTTAGATTAGCTCATTTTTCTCATTGTTATCTTCAGGAAGTTTACCACAGCAGAGCTCAGTGGGAAAACCAGGTATTGAAGAAGAAGCCCAGCTGAAGCTCTGCCTGGCTAAAACCCACAAAGAACTCAGGAACCCTAAGAGCTTGTTAAAAAGCTCTTGTTTTGTGTTTGTTTTTGTTGTTGTTGTTGTTGTTGTTGTGTTTTTTTTTTGCTTGTTTGTTTTGTTTTTAACATTAAGGTTTTAGTATTTATATACTAGACTTTACATACTAGTCTTTATATAAAGACTGCTTTTCTCTGGCCTTTTTCATGTGACAGACATAATTCTTTCACTCCTGCAAAAATACTTGGAGTCTATCACAAATCACAGTTGATGATTAAGTGCTGAATATTTCTGAGCTTCAAGTCAAGGCAGTTAATGGGAAGTTTAAAATATCTTGTGACATTGAGCTTGCGGTCATTCGTTTTTACTGCCGTCTTCAGAGAAAAATCAAAATAGGGTAAGAAATTTGCTATTTGGCAATATATAATGTAGGCTTTTGAGAGATTACTTCGGTAACAATATTACCAAGGGATTAAAAAGATAGACTGTCAGTCTAAAACATCTATTAAGATTAGCTGCAATAAAACCCACAGGTGAAACTCATTGCACTTGCATGAAATCAGTGATCAAGCTATATGCAAGAGAGACTTAGAGACCTCCAGGTGCTGCATTTTATCCTTCCAACCTGCTGCCTAAACTGCAGGATGCAGAACATTCCCATAGCCTTAATCTCCAGCTAGCAGATTAGAGAGAGTAGCATTGCATTGCAGGGACAAACAGACCTGCATAAACCTGTCTTCCTTGGCATCTTGACACACAGTCCCTCCACTTGTGCTCCTCTGCAGAAGTGTTGCTGGGGATGTACTGTCACAGAATGTGACCCTGCAAGGTTTATCATTTGCCTACCTTTCAGAAAACATTTTTCAGTTAAGAGAACTATTTTGAATTCCAGGCTAATTTAGGCCATTTGTATAAGCTAAAAGATTCTTTAGGGTTGATTAATAATAAAGAAAGGTTGACATGGTGGAAATGCTACATTATATAAAAATTCTATCAGTACTGTGGACTTACAAAGAGTATTAAGATTTAGGTTGGATGTTAGGGGGAAGTTCTTTACCAGAAGAGTGGTAAGGTGCTGGAATGGGCTGCCCAGAGAGGTTGTGGATGCCCCGTCCCTGGAGGTGTTCAAGGCCAGGTTGGACGAGGCCCTGGGCAACCTGGTCTAGTAAATGGGGTGGTTGGTGGCCCTGCCCGGCAGGGGAATTGGAGATTCATGATCCTTGAGGTCCCTTCCAACCCAGGCTATTCTTTGATTATGTGATTAAGGACTTCTAAAAGACCCAGATATCAGGAAGGGATATTAGCACTGATCAATGCATACACACATTTCAAGTTAGGAAAAATATTTGATGTGTTGAAAATGTTCGTCATATTTTAAAAGAGTCACCAAAATGAAATTGTTCTTTCATTTCCATGAAAATATAGTATTTGATATAGTACTACAATTGCATCTAAGTTTTTCTTACAAATCTCAGCAAAATTCATGAAATCCTAAAAAGGAAATCCCTGTCATGTGGTAAGCTCTAGTCAATGGTATGTCATCCACTCTGATCTCAATTTAGTTTTAAAAGGCTTAACAACTGTCAATTTGAAGAAACGAGCTTGGAATAACAATGACCATTTCATCCTATTTATTGATTTTAGGTATTTTATTATGTTTTATCCAGTGTGCTAAAATTCTGAGCCTCCCCAGCACCTTTCAGATATGCCTACAGGAAAACTTTAGCACAAGGGGTTGGATTTGGAATTGATTTTTGCTGGCTAACTAACAACAACAGCATGTTCAACAGCAGTAAGTTCTCCATATTGGACACTATGTCAACTATGAAAATATAAAATAAAAAAATAAAATACAATCAGTTCTGGGTTTAAAAACAAGATTTTTCTTTAATAGGAATCTGGAGTAAGGGGCTGAGTTTCAGATTTAGCTGAGTTTCTGATCAATTTTTGAGTTTCTTTGATCTCAGTCTAGAAAAATCCATGACTTACGCTTAAAGTATAGAGACGAATTAGTTTATCATTTTTCTGTCAACTGTGTGTTTTATTCTATTTTTCTTTGCACCACTGAAGGGATATTAAATTTTTTCCTGAGTTCAATGTATGTCTTCACCCACCTACTGTTATCCTGTTATTTCCCCAGCACCTTACTTAAAGGGAGAGTGCAATAAGAATTTCATTATTTCTTTACTATAAAGACTAAACTATTCTGGGCAGCTTGGCTTAGCACAGCAGAGGAGAAAGCATAAAAGAATGTCTGCTGGACTGGCAGCTTTGAGAACAAATTGACAAAGCAACAGTGACAGAAGAGAAAGGCCACGGGAATGAGGAGCCAAACACCAGGATGAGCAGAACCAAGTGAACAATAATATAGGTTTCAACTGATCCCAAATCAAGACTGCAGGTGTAATAAATAAATAAATAAATAAAATTCATGTCCGCCAAAGGGAGTTAGCCTTAGTCTTTCATAGCATCCATCTGAAATTGACAGCACAATATAAGCTGTATGCAGCAGTTATATGTTTGCCATTTAGGATTTATGTCATATTGTGTCCTATCTATAAACTTGGGCCTGAGAGCAGCTGCTATGACATAAATCACCACCAATGAAAATAGTAGGCACTTTTTTTTTTTTTTTTTTTTTTTTTTTTTTTCTCTTGAGACTGTAGAGGAGGTAGGCAAGGAAGACAAAGTGGAAGAAATTTAAAAAAGAATATGAGAAGAAGAAAGAATTCATTCTTCAATATTTTGTATAATTCCCAGCTTTCACAGTGTTTTAAGTGTGTGTAGCTTTTTTAAACTTGGAAGCAGCAACAGCACAATCTCTCTCCAGAAACTGCAAGCAGCCAGTGAAAAGCATGTGCAATTATTAATGGATTATTTTCTTCCATGGAGAGTGTCTACATCATAAGACTGGATAATATTTGCTAAATACTCCAGAATAGTAGTTGGAAAAGATTTTGTTCCTGCTGTTGCTGTCACCACTAAATTGCTGATAATTTAACAGTTTTCTTATATTCCCTCAGAATCTTACTTTTTCTTCCATTTTTTGTTGCTTTTGTTGCCCTTGGGTCTGTTTTTAATTTCAGCTCTTTTGCTGGTGCTGCTTATTGTGAAGGAATTTGAAGCTGAGAACTGTCTATGTCCTACATATCTGTCCTGCATATCCCACAGACTTTTTATCCAGTCTAAACTTGGTATACTAGCACTTGGTACACTGCTATCATTTGTTGCTGTGCTAAGTCAACAAAATGGACTCAAAGCAAGTAGAAGCGGATCAGAATTTCCACCTGCATTTAATACATACTGAGTTTAAGTCTCTCAGTGCTGCCTGGAAGTAAGGCAGTGTAAGCCAGTTATCTGGTTTCCCTACCTCATCAATAGACAGAGGCACCTTCCTCTTATTCATTTTTTTCCCATTGGCTTTAGAGGACTATTTCATTCTTAGGTACCTAAGTTACATGAGATGAATTTCATGCTTCATAGGTCATTTCCTGAAGACCTATGTTTAGGCAGCTGCCAGTGCTAAGTACTGAAAGGACCTCTGAACAGGGATAAAATATGTCAGCTACGACATAATGTTTATTTTCTGTCTCTCTTGCTCTGTGATATATGGTGGGAATACTTTGTATTCCCGATTCTATTTATTAATAAAATAACACTTTAGTTTAAAATGTTAATGAAGAGGTACATCAGAGAGAAATATTAACATTGCAAATGAATGAGTTTATGAAATGCACTCTTCTACATATACTCCATTTAAAAAAAAAACAACAAAAAGCATTATTTGTAATAATCTTGTTCTATCTAAAACAACAACCACTATTAATAAACCTTCAAATGAAATAGTTTGAAACATAGCTATTGTACTCAACTGTGAAAAAATTAAACAATTGCTGAAAAGTATTTTGTTACAAATGAAATGTTTTGTGTTGTAGTTTATTTTTTCTCTATGACTCTACCTCTTTTTCTCCCTTATCCTGCTTTTTAATACCCCAATGAAGTTAAAATAAAGATTAATTCTGATTACTATATTTGTCTGGATTAAGGAATGTGTTATAACCAATATTCAGTTTGTCCAGAAGAGGAGGAGCCCTTAGCTGCATGTAATGTGATGGAAGGTTACACATACAGGTTTAATAGAGTTTGGAATGGGTATGTTTGAGACAGTTTTGACTAATCTGTTTTAGCAATAGGTACATTTGTATACATATCTGCTTGGACAACAGTGTCATTTTATTTTTGAAGCATGGCATGTGTTTTGCACACAGACATCTTTTCCTTTTTTCCCCTTTCTACACTCTTATACTCTTGCTTAAATATTACCCTAGGATGTTTGAGGATTTGATCAGAGGTAAGGGAATTACGATAGAAGAAGAGCTCCCATTTTCCTCTTTTGTCTGATCCAATACTCCTGTTGTTACTAAGTAGCTGTGACAATGAATAGCAGGTTAGTGCTCTCCTGGGCATGAGCAGATGATTTCAGGGCTGCAGATAGTGAGGTTTATAGCTTTCTCCAAGTTTTTGGCATGAATGTCCTTTCAGATTAGAACCACTCTGACAATAGGATTGCATTAAGTTGGTAGGAAGATGTTCAGCACTCCGGCCCCTTATACAGCTTTTGCTAAATGTCTTCTAAATTGCCTTGTAATGTTTATCTTCTTGAAGGGTGTAGTAAATGTTCAAAAAAATTAACGGTTCTGTGCAGCAATGGCAGGGGGCAGAAGAACTCTTTAAGTCAAGTAGAGGCAAGATTGCATTAAACAGCTGGCTTCATAAAGCATGTATAAAATATGTGATAAAAACCCAGGAAGACCCACAGGATTCCACAAGTTCCACCACAGGAGTCCAGCACTGTTTAGCAGAAACTGGTTATTTAGACTTCGTTTCTACTGTAGGGAGAAGAACAAAGTAAAGGCCAAGATGCAATCTTCATTTCAGCCATTGGGTCTATTAAACATTAAACATTTGCTTTTCAGATGCAAGAGCAGTAGAAGACAGCAAGAATTCTGTATAGATCTGCTTTTTATCCAATAAAATGTTAGGCTTTTCAGGAATTGAGTTATATAATATTCTATATTTTTCTTTTTATATATTAAAAGAATAAATTACAAAGAACCAGTATTAATAGTTCCCAATACCTTGTTCCACTGAAACAAAAATTTAAATAGCGTGGAATCTTTTCAGCAATATACATGACCCTTTTTGAGAATTTTAAGTCACAGACAAACTATGAAATTAGCCTTTTTTTTTTTCTTTTTTGCCTTAATCATTGCTCCAGCTTGCCAACAGTGATTAATACAGCACCCTAATTATTCATGTCCCACTAGTTTAGTATTAGTTTCAGAAGATCCATAGTTTAAAGTAAAAATCTGACAATAAAATTGGTACAATTTGGCTTTATTATGAATCTTTTATTTGATACTTACATGTAGGATAGGGAGAAAAAGAGTGTTCTCCAGATCTGAAATATAAAAGAATGTATTATGAAACTTGAAGGAAGAGACAATTTAGGGGTCAATATTATCAGACCTATGGTTTCATTTTCCAGGTGTTTTTCTCTCTCTCACCAAGGGCACCTAGCTGAAAGTTAAGACATACACATAATAAACACAAAGTGACAAAAAGGATATTTACTCAAAATTTAAGTCTCCACTGCCAGGAAAAAACAACAACAAAACAAAACAAAAACAAACAAACAAACAAAAAACAACAAATGATCCAAACTGTCTCAATACAAGACATGCTAAAGCTCCATGTCTCCAAGTGTTTTACTGCTGTCCATGACCGGGTGGAATCCCTTAATCTGCTGAGCCAAATACCTCAGCTTTCATCAGTGTCTATCTAAAATGCCTTAGTGTATATGAGACATTCTTGTAGGGATGACAGGCATAATAATTTATCCACACAATTTTTGGAGCAACAGCTGAAAGCCAGGCCAATGTATTGCATAGCACCTTATATCCTACATCTCCAAATATTCTATGGAGTATTTGTATATTTTAGGTGAATCATGAAATTATTAAAAAGTAAACCAGGCAACCAGGAAAAATCATAACAACTGATGTTTCTTTAAGCGTAAACTGAAAGTACACGAGACTGTAACAGTCAGTCCTAGCTTCAAAAGAACATGAAAGCAAAAAGAAAGACTAATGAAAATTTGACTATTGTTATGTTTTAAAAACAATCCTTGTGTCTGGGGACCAGATTAATTATAATATAAACGATACAGAATCAACTGAAACAAGCAGTTCTAGTAAGCAGTTTAAAGATAAGGAATGACAATATCTCAACTGACAGGAGTTACTTGTCTTTACCTTACTACTAAATGAATTGTCTTTTATGTGCCCCTGCCTGCACTGGAGTAGAGCAGATGCTGAGGAAGGGAGGGGAAAGGGGCAAAGGAGTAGAGAATCAAAAGGCTGTTAGATTCTACATGAGTACAAATACTATGTCTTCTATATACAGGGGAGTGTTATTATAGGAGACAATTCTCATAAAAGACTGTGTTTCCCTTAGGAAACATCTTACAAAAAGGAAGAGAAAGAGGGAAATGGATTATGTAGAGTTGATTGGAATCTGGGACTATTTGACAACTATTTCCCTGAACAAATAGGTGACCACAATTTTTAGGCACTGACACCAAAAGAATTTTATCAACAGCTCTTTACTGTAGATGTTGAGTTCTTCATTTGAGTAAAATGTTTTTTGAGCACCTCTGAATATACCTATCTAAAATGCTGAAACTAGTTATTTCTAGGGTAATTTCTAATACAGTCAAGCACTATCAGTAACTATGACAAGGTGATCTAAAGGGGTCTACTTAGATGTATGTGGGAGACTGCCAGCTGATACTGCTCAAAACCAAAACAAAATACAATAGAAACAAAACAAAACAACAACAAAACAAAACAAAAAAAGAAAACAGAAGGAACCATACGCAAGCACAATTCCAGAAAGTAAGAATTCGTCCACCAGAAGAAGAATATGTCCAAACACAGCAGAAGAGATTTAAAGAGATTTAAAGCCTACAGCCAACACACAGAAAGAACACACACACACAAATACCCATCCATCAATTATAATACGTATCTTATTTTCACATGACCTCAGTAAATAATAAACTTCATCTTATTATCTGCCTGGACAGAAGAAGCATTTTATTCATTTGCAGTTAGTGTAACTTTGACATGACTGTAGAATTTGGAGAGCTGGACCCACAATCTTGTTTGCATTCTGTTTAATACTTATTTTGTGAAAGGAGAATTGTACTCCTGGATGCAAGTGACACCTCCATCAACAGAAAGTGATGCATTTTCATCTTACTTTGCATTCACTTTTGGTCACCAATCAGAACAGCTAGAAGAAATTTAGGTCATTTATGTGTATCTTGGAGATGTTATTTATAGTATCCCAATGAAGGATTTGATTTTAGTACAGTGAGCTCAATGAACTCGGTGTATTGTGTCTATAAGTCAGGCAGCAATGTGAGCTGCCTCTGAATTCAGTGCATTGCAATATTAATCTCAAGTGCTTTACAAAGATCAGCTTTGCAGATACAGAAAAATGAGTCTAGATAAAGAACCCTAGAATGAGCCATGTATATTTCCTCTCTTCTTACTCAATTTCTTTGAAATTCCTGTCCCATTTTTTTGACCTACTACTTTAAAGATTTAAATATATATATATACAGAACAGTAATATACAAAAGCTTATTGTGCTACACTATTATACATATATATGTATAAATTAGTTAACACAATATAACCTCAAATTCTTTCAAAAGTGGGCATTTGTTAAAAGACATTTAGGTTAGTTCTGATTTGTAATTGAAAGTGGAGTCTTATTTAAATGAAAAATAAATTGAAATCATTACAAAATTAATAAGTGTTATTGAAAGACACGATATTTGTTATCTTCTGATCTGTCTTTACAGTGATCTTCAAGACCAGATATGAAAATAACCAATTACTTGAGAACACTTTTTATATTAAACTTCATTATGCTGGTAATCAATTTCTCCAGAAGAGACAGATTTTAGAATTTCAAAATTGTCTAAAAAATGTCACAGCCTTATCAATGGGAAAATACAAAACATTGAAATATCTAAACAAATTCAGTACACTATGAATCAAATTCTTAATCCTTAATTTCTTGATTTTTTTTAAAATGAAATTAACCTAAGCAGCCCCTAAAAATTTGCTATAAATTATGTGTTTAAATTAATTATACTGAATTCCACCCACTTACTTCTGTGGAATTAAATCTATTAAAAGAATGTTTCATCCAGTTATTAAAATATTAATGTTGAAGAACAATTATCTACTACAAGACTACACTGGTATTGTCTTTTTCATTTGCACAAGTTTAATCACCATGAATGTGGTACTATCATCCCTACATGAATATAATTCCTACAATTTTTAAATCAGTAAACCAGTCTGTTCAGACTAAACAAATTTTTATCTCAGGAAGACACAATATTCTGGATCTGCAACTAACTTATCTGACAAGAGTGAATTATTAACTTTCTGTAAAAAGTCAAAAGGGGATAGTATTCATAATACTATTCATTCTGTAAATAGGCTGAGTACCAACTGAAAATTGTAAGATTCAGAACTTCTCCTGATCACTTGCTCTCAAACCTCTTAAAAGATTATTTAAATTTCACTGCAGGAGGTTCATATAATTAGCTCATTAGTTTGTCTCTTAAATTCACATTACAGCACATGGTTTTTAGTAAACTTTCCAGAGAGTTTTCTTTATTGTAAATACTAAGTTTGAATGATGTAGCTCACCTGTAACTCTCATGGCAGATTTTTCACACAACACAATGCAGGAACACGATTTAGGCAACTACAAAAGTACACCATTAATAAGTTTTCCTTAAACTCCAACTTCAAAGCTCTCCTTTGCTGAGGGCTGTTAGAAACAATGTATCGTAAGCACTAGAGCATTCAAGTCATTTCACAATGTGTTTCTGTCATGACTGGTATTGCCTAATTGACTTATACGAACCTCAGAATCATAGAATCACCAAAGTTGGAAAAGAGCTCCAAGATGATCTACTCCAGCTGTCCACCTACCACCAATACTTCCCCATTAAGCCACAACTTTTAGTACAACATCTGTTTCTTGAAAAAAAAACCTTGGAAATTCTTATGTTTTTATGCATCCTATTTTTGTTCCATGAGAATAATTATGTTATTTGCATACTTATTTTTTTATTCAAAGAGAGTGATTGTATTTTGTAGCTAGACTTTTCTGTATTAGACGATATTAGATCTTTTATAGCAGCTATAGATGGCTATTGGTATAGCAGGTGAGAAGTCACAAAACATAACTCATAAATTAATTTACAAAATTAAAGGTATTATATTGCTTAAAATCCAATTTTTAGGCAATATTTATGCAGTAAAATCCAAGATTTAGCTCAACTAACTTTAGCTACAAAATACTTAAATTATTGAGTAGTCAATGGAAAGAGCTGCTTATTGAAGTGAATTACTCTAGCATTCCTGGAAAATCAGATAGAACCAACATGTAGATACTTAACTCTGTTAGATGCAACTAATGAATATACAAAATTTAGCCTTACAGGTTAGATTACTTGATGAGATGAATCTTTACATGATTTCTGCAATAAATACCATGAAAGTAAGACAAAATATAAAAGTGAGACAAAAAAATGAGATGTCAAAAAGTCTGTTGTTGAGAAACAAATTTGATGAGAGATGAAACCTTTCACCAAATCTTATTTATTTATTTATTGATTGATTGATTTTTACTTTTCCTTTCTCATTAGCTCCATTGTTGGCTGGTTGAAAAGTTAGCAGGTAGGATTAAAGATACAATCTGAAGAAAAATGAATCAAACATAGAAATGTGCTTCATAGGAATAGAAATTAAGTAATCCCTCTACCTAAGGATTATTTAGTTGAAAAGAAAGGCAATGAGAGTGAACTGGTTAAGTAAATGTAATTAAGTTCTTCCTTATCCTTGCTTCATTGGAACACTCGGGGTTCTTTTGCTCAAGGACCTGGGTTTGCTTGGTGGGTAATGCAGGAAAATGGAGAAATCCAATGTATACCTCAAGGGAACTTGATGCTGTGAGAACAATCAGTAGTTCATGCATATAAGGCTAATAATTTATTGTTATATAGGAACATAATACTGTTACAAAATTTTCAGCATGATGTAATGATATAGAATAAGGGGTGAATATGGTCATAGTTTTTATTGGTATTCCATATCACAACATCATGCCATAAGCTCTCAGTACCAGGGAATAGGCTAAAGCTGTAGTTCCTGGTTTCTCAGAATGCTTCAGTTTCCCACATGGTTTCTGGCTCTGAGACAAAGGGTCTGCAGTTCCTGATTTTCCTGGAACTGCAATGCCCAAAATGCTTTGGTGTGTTTCTGGCTCCAAGAGTAAGATATAAAAATGATATGTAACTGGAGAACCAGGCTCATCCACATCAGTCAGACTGAATGAAGAGCAGAAAGCTTTCAGATTTTCTTTTTCCATTTGTTTTTTTGATTTATTATCCTTAATTAGTCTGAATTATCTCACATTTTTCTTAGTAAATTAGTTCAATCCCTATGTAATTGATCAGCTTTCATTCTTCTCCTTCCCCACCCAGATTCTGGGAAGGAGAGGAGAGGGGGGAGGAGTGGAAGTCCACTGTTGCACAACGATCACTCTTCAAACTGCAGCAGTGATCTTCCACTCCTGGGAAAAACGTTGACTGTCCACTCTCGTACAAATAGAGGAATGGCTTTTGAAGCTTGAATGTTTCCTTCTTTCTTGAAAAAGCAGCTTTTAATAGCACAGAGAGAGCCATTTTCACACAATTACATGTTGCTAATGTAATGCTAACCAGTTTTTCCACGGATTCTGAATTTGGTCTCACAGAACCAACTAAAAATTGACTGACAAACAACCTTTTTTTTTTTTTTTTTTTTTTTTTTTTTTTTTTTT
>PPHD01000864.1:37486-51543 GCA_002909625.1 Bambusicola thoracicus
TTAGTGTAGGTAGAGCAAAATTTTACTTTCTACTACGTACATCTTAGGCTCATTTGAGACATAATAAATGCAAGGCTTTTAAGTAGGTTTGGTGTAAGTCTATTTTTAAAATGTCTTCCAGCAGATGAGTTTCTAAGACTGGTTAGTATACTATCATGTCATAAATATAAAAGAAATATCTCAATTTAACTATCAGTCCCTGAAATTACCACTCTTGGTATGCTAATGAAATCCCTGTTACAATGAAAAATTATAGATAAATGAATGGAAAGGTGGGACCATTCAATTAAAGGTGTTTTATTAGTAATTCATTGAAAATAGAGAATGAAAATTTAGTCCATACATTCTTCTTGTGACAAGAATCCTTTTAACTGAAGGTGTTTACTGAAATTTCATTAAGAATAGAAGGAAATACTGGATGATATAAAGTGAAGACAAACATAGGCTGCAAGACAATATACCATTTATGAAGTTGCACAAGTACAGAAACTCAAAAACAGAAAAAATAGCAAATCAATCAGAAGAAACTATTATGTGGTATCTACATTAACATCTGAAATGGATTACATAGACTCTCCTTACTCTCAGTGAAGAGAACTGGACTCTAAAAGGATGTGAACCGCTCTACTTATTTTAGATGTTTACATCAGGATGAAAAAAGTTGCTGCTTAGAGAAACCTCCTTCTCCTCAGTATTAAGGAATATAAGGGTAACTATTTTAGCTGTAGACCTCTAAACCTAGCTTTGCACCAGAAATGTAACCAGCTAAAGCTAGTATTTATACAGCTGTCCTGAGTTTTCATGTCTCTATTTTGAAGGAACAAAAGACATGAATGAAAATGAAGTCCTTAAGAAAGATTGCTACATAGTACCTTTCTGCTTAAATTATTTAGAATATGATGAGGGCAATGAAGTAGTTTAATTTAGATTATTAAATCAGTGGATTTTTGAAAGATTAATTTGATTTTTAGAAATTCTACCATAATTTATTCAAAATATTAATGAGCATACATAAAGATTAAAGGTGTGACAATGGAAAATGTAGCAATAAAGCCCATAAGCCACCGTTGATTTAACTTGAATTTTAATAGGTATTTTCAGGAAAGGAGGGTATAAAAAAGAAATCAATAAAGCATACATTATAAATGAAACACAGAGGTTTTCAAGTGTGACTGTACTACTTTTTATTTTTTGTTCAAATTTGTTATGTGGCTAATAGCAGGGGATTATGTGTTCCAGTTATAGTCTTATCAATATGCAAGCAAATTGCTTTTGTTAGGACTTCAAGCCATCCTGAATTTGGAATTCAAACAGGAAGAAAGTCTTGGCTGGCAATGTATTTGTGATAAGTCATCATCATTGGATATAGATATATCCAAGTTTAGGACACAAGTGTTAGAAAAATTGAAAAATTAGGATTTTTTTTTTTTTATTCAGAAGATACATTTACAGTACATTTCCATCCAAACTGAATTTGCTTACTATTCAGTAGGTGTTCATAGGTGTAGTTTGGCTTCTTCTTTTTTTTTTTTACATATTCTACTCACATATAAAAAACAATTTACTTCTAATCATATAACGTAGGAAGAATTAGAATAAAGGAATAGGAACACAGGAGATACTCTGTTTTAATTACAAATAAAAGAGAAAATACATTAAATGAAATTATTTTCTTCCACACAACATTTCTCATACATTCAGTGCTAGTATTTTTTGTTGGGGGAAAAAAAAAAAAAAAGATACTTAGGAAGCTTACAGGAAAAAATAAATAAATAAATAAATAAATAAATAAAATCTCTAGTGGAGATTGCTGTGGAAGACAAAGTTTATGATTCCTTCAACATTTTCATAAAAACAGAGATTGTGTGAAAAGAAACTGGGTTTTGCTTTGGTTTGGTTTGGTTTTTGTTTTTACTTTGTAGAAAGACATAAAGAAGGCTGGAGGGAAGGTGGTAGTAATTAACAACTCACATTGTCAATATATTGAAGAGAACTGTAGAGCAATTTTTAAAAGTCAAAATAAAAATTCTTCTGGTAGTTCAAGGGAGCTCACTGTTTTGCAACAGCTCGAGGGACCGTGTTATTTACAAAACCACCGAAAAAAATGATGAAGAAAACTGTTAAGGAAAGATATTTATATATGAATTTTAAGAAATCACAGGTTTAACAAAGCAGATAATTACACCCAGTAAAGAATCTTATCATCTTATTTTCCATGCAGAAATAGTTGTTTGTCCCTCTTTATTTTGGCCTTTTTTAAGAGTAGCTTCTATTCCATCTGGATTTTTGGGACCTCGGGGATTTGGCTATAATTCCAGTTCCTTTTATTAACAGATGAGTGAGATTTTCTTTTCAACGGAAAGAAATCTACAAAGGACTGTTACATTAGGATGATTTATCATCTTGTTTTTTCATCTAGTGGCTTAAAGTATTCATTAGTTTTACATCAGAAGGACTGGTACTTTCAGGATGAAGGGACCGGTTGAGTTCATCCAACTTCATTTTTGGAAATATTTATTTTATGGAACCCAGAAACATTCTTTCATTTTTCAAGATTAATATGAATATGCACAGTGCTTTTTCAGACACTTCTTAAACGGGTTTTTGAATAAACAAAAAAAAACTCAAGGAAGCTGGTTTTCTTATTATCTACAAGGGCTGCTCCAAAAGTAATCTCTCCTACTTTATTACGTTGGCCCATGACATCAGAGGCAGATGGTGGTGGTGTGGTAGTTAAGTCCAGAACTTCCCACCAATATTCCACTACATTCTGTTGCCATGTGACAATTGGCAGCAAAGGGGCAATCCTAGATGGAAGTGTGTATGAAGAAAAGGTGGGTCATTAAATTCCTCTATGCAGAAAACACTACATTCACTTACATTCATCAGTGCTTACTGAGCATACATGGAGACAAAGAATGGATTTGAGTGCAGTGAGGAGGTAAGTGGTGCATCTAGGCAGTGGGAACAGTAACATGAAAGACAGGCCACATTCCGTGAACCATGTAGATTTTTACAAGTACAGCATGCAGGTTCTTGCTCATCACAGCCAAAAATGCATAGTTAAATGTGGTGATTGTGTTGAAAGAAAGTTCTCAGCTACGAAACACTATTAAACTGTGTTATTGTGTTCTTTGTTACAATTTCCATGGAAATAAATAGGAAGCACTACTTTTGGAGTGCCTTATGTGTAATAGAAAGATAGTGTAGCTGCCTATCATACTGTTTATTACTATACAATTCCCACTGATGCCATCTATCTAGACTTCACTAAGGCCTCTGACACAGTTCCCTTCTCTCTAATAGATTGGAAAGATATGAATTTGATGGGTAGAAAATTCAATGGATGAATAACTGATTGCAAGATCATACCCAAAGAGGGATGATCAATAGCATAGTGTGTGGATGGAAATCAGTGATGAGTAGTACTCCTCAAGGGTCTGTATTGGGACTGATGCTCTTAAATATCTTAATGAATGTCAAAAGTGATATTGAGTGCACACTCAGCAAGTTTGTGGATGGCATCAAGCTGTGTAGTGCAGTCAACATAGCCAAAGGACAGGATGTCATTCAGAGAGACCTAGACAGGCTTGACTAGTGGGCCCAGAAGAACCTCATGAGGTTCAAAAAATCCAAATTCAAGGTCTTGCACTCAGGTCTTGGCAGCCTACACTATTAGCACAAACCGGGGTATGAAAGAATACAGCACAGCCCTACCAAAAAGGACTTGGGGTACTAGTGAATGGTAAGCTGGACTTGAGCCAGCAACATGCCCTCACAGTCCAGAAAGCTAACCACATGCTGGACTATGTGGGATAAAGCAGGTTGTTGTATTGCTAATGAGTGGTAAAGCTCAACAATAACTTGGGCCAGATGTAAACACCCACAAGGCACCTAGCACTTACATGTAACTAGACTTGGTTGTGCGGGAAAATTGTTGTGGTGTGCGGGTACATAAGGATCTAAGCACCCCTACAATAAAGGCCTTTGTTCTGCACCAGTGAAGGAGTCCATACCTCTTTTGCCACACCTGCAAGGGACCATGATGCCCTCTTGCAACAGGACTACATCAAAAAAAAATGGTCAGAAGGTCAAGGGAGGCGATCCTGCCCCTCTACTCTGTGCTGGTGAGATCTCATCTGTAGTTTTGCATCCAGATGTGGAGTTCAGTAAGAGACATAGACTTGCTAGAGCACATCCAGAGGAGGGCCACAGAAATGATACAAGGGATGGAACACCTGCTCTACAAGGACAAGCAGAGAGAGCTGGGATTATTCAGCCTGAAGGAGAGAAAGCTTCAGAAGATCTGATAGTGGTCTTTCAGTATTTAAAGGGGGCTATAAGAAAGATGGGGTCTGTTGTGATAGGACAAGGGGAAAATGGTTTCAAACTAAAAGAGGAGAGATTTAGATTGGATTCAAGGAAGATTTTTTTCTTGTTTACTTTTAAACAGTAAGGGTTGTGAAGGGTTTTGAAGCACTGGAACAAACTGCCCAGTGAAGTGATGGATGTTCCATCCCTGGAGACATTTAAAGAAAGACTGGACAGGACTCTGAGCAACCTGATCTAACTGTAGATGTCTCTGTTCAGTGCAGGGAAATTTAGACGATCTTTAAAGATCCCTTCCACCTCAAAGAATTCTATGATTCTCTGATTCTATGAAGTTGGAGGTAATTCATTCTGCTCAATTGAGAACATGTGTTTTTGAGTTAACACAAAGCTGAAGGTAGGAAATGAAACATCATTAAGATTAATGTTGAATTATGAGATGTGAAAGCTTTGAAGTAGAACTGCAGAAACATCCTCCTCATATAAATAATACCCAAAAATCTAGTGTAACTTTAAAATAAATTTATATCCAAGTTATTCATGAATTTCAAGAAACTTGTTTTCACTCCATTTGCCAAAAGGATCCAAGGGTAGATTAGAGACAAAAGGATACAGACTTGTTCTGCTACTGAATTACTGCTCTAAACCTTATTTTTCTGTTCTTCCAGGTGCACTTTGGAAGAAAAAGACTAGTTTATTTTCAGGCTAAAAAGCAGGGGTCACAGATATTAATTTCTTTACAGAAGAAATTCAAGTCATATCCTAAGCAAAGTGACATCACACACAATAGCAGTGAGACCCACAGAGGGGTATGTGTTGTAAGATGCCCTACTGTTTACACATTTCTCAGATGGGAAACATGAGGGGATGGTCATCCAGTGCAACATAGATTTTGCTTGTTTCATTTACTGTTTTCCAAATGTATGTAACATTTAGATGCTTAATTCTTTTCATATGATAGATGGAGAGCCTGAGTACCATTTTTAGCCATATAGATTCCATTCTGAAAATTCCATCTCTAAAATGATAAAAAAAATTGTATAGATTTACTCTCAACACAAATTTTTAAAAATTGCCTTAGTAACAAGTAAAGCAACATTGCATAAGAATACTGAATACATGTATCTAATCAGAAGATATCAATGGATTTGATGATACTGAATACGAATGAAGAAGAAAATATAGATAAGAAAATATGGGTGAAGGAGAGCGAGAAATTGGAGAAGAATTCAGCAGAACTGAGTTGGACATAAAATATTACTAAATGGTTCTCTACAGTCAAATACAAAATAAACCTCACTTTTTGTCAAGGATTTCATCAGTAAACAAGACGAGTAATAAAATGTGTAGTTCCGCATTTGGAAATGTTTCTGATAAGAGAAAGCCTGGATGATTTCTGTTATAAAACACAATATGTCACAATTCAAATATTTTAATAAAATACATTACAAGCCAGTGGCAGTGTATTGGATTCCTGATCTACAGATGCAAAATCAGTTAACAAAGGAGGATGAAAGCAAGCATTTCACCTACACCACAGGAGTTTCTCAGTGATTTACATTAATTGTCTTCTTCTAACAGAATGACATTCATATGGTCCCAGTTCTTCAAATAAGAGACAATGAAGGAAATTTAAAATTTTGAGAGGCAATGGGCTAATATTCGTTGGACAGACAAATTCTCTTTATGTAACCAAGTTCCAAGATTACAACTATCCTAAAGAGAAATAGAGGATATGTTTTAAGTAAGTGCTACAAATACCCCTGACTTCAAGTAAACAGTAGTTTCAATCTGGAAGAGGTAATATTTTGTGTATGTAAAATTCCTCCTGTGAAAATTTCCCAAATGTATAAGTCTCATGAAAATATCTCAGTAATCATTACTGACCTGAGCAAGTGCTACAGAACAGACTTCTGATACAGGAAGTTTTTCTAAAAATCTAGTGATGCTCATCTCTTGATACTGGTAGATTCTGAATGAATTAAGTACTGCTCACTTAGCAGTGATAAAAAAAAAAAAAAAAAAAAAAAAGAAAAAGAAAAAAGAAAAAGGAAAGAAATGCTATGTGTATAAAGCATACAGTACAATACCACCTCTGTTATTTACACTCTAATTGGCCTAATGTTTCACAATAGCTACAATGAAAAACAAGAATAGAGGTGATAAAATAATAACATATATAGCACCATAGAGAAAAGACCATTGCTATGATTGGCCATTACCATTCATTTCCCACATAACAAATTACTAACTTAAGCAAAATACCTCACAGTTTCTAAACATTAATAGGCTATACCAAACAAAAATGAAGCACACTCATTTGGAAAGAGACCAAAGAAAGGAACTGCAAGATACCAAAACCAAATGGTGGCACTTAAAATTTCCCAGCTCCTAGTACATCTTCCCACTTTTGAGGTACATCTGCAACTCATTTTGATATAGAAGTCATTTAATGGACGAATGAAGCTATAATTTTAATACACAAATATATCCACTGATTAAAAAAAAAAAAAAAAAAGGTCTTGCACTAGATATTTATAACAGAGGGGTTAGAACAAGATCTTTAAGGTTTCTTCTAACCCAACCTGTGATTCTATGATCTCACTAAACAGTAGGAAAGCCTGTTTTCCTCTATGCACAAGTGCCTCCTACAGACATTCAACCATACATTTCCATCATGTAAAAATCATTCTCTCTGAAAAGAGAAGACTTTCTTCCTAGTTCTCAAGGCTCACTACATAATGCTTAACTTTTCAAACTTTTTACATTGTATTATCATTTCTGCAAGCAAGCCCTCAGATCTCAAGAAGGGAATCTTGAGGAACTGTTCTACTTCCAGGATAGTAACAGTGACAACATGATTAAAACCTAGAGTGATTCTGACTAATTTGTTATGCCTGACAAGGAAAAAGCAAATCTACTCTCTGCATGAGAATTTTATACAATTGCACAGACATAGGTCATAAATAATGTGCGATCCACTCAAGCCCTTATAAACCAATTCCTTTTCTTGTGCATAATCAAAAGAACAGAAAAGACGTTGTCCTACAACATTATGGGCAAAAGCCACACAGCTGAGGGAAGCTCTATTGCCTGAAAGAACAATTAGGAAAGCATCAATATCTAGAATTGCTCCAATGGTCTCTGATATCTCCACTTTTTTGATACCATTTGTAGAGCTGTCTCAAAACTACTAAATATGTTGATGCTAAATTATCATTAGAACTCTTCACCCTTTTACAAATAAAGGGGAGCAGATGCATACTCTTGAAATTCTCAGAGAAAATCAGAAGCTGCTTCCTAAAAATTCCTTAATTCAACAAACTTCAACATTGCATTTTGGAAACACTTCTGCCTAGGATAAGGGTGATATCCACAAAACCTGTTACGCACAAGTGAATTAGTTCTTCTTTTCTACCCTTTGTCTTTGTTATGGGAAAGAAGGTGGGTGGAGAACAGTGGGAGCTCACAGAACATATGTTGTTTCTTGCTATGTAGTGCAGCAGGAAACATTAATTAGGAAAACAAAAAATATCAGCAATATCTGCTAAAGTATTGCTGCTCATCTTTTTCACAGCATACAGCCATTCCGTATCAGACAAAAAGTTTCAGTATTTTCTGCTCATAGTGACTAGAAACCCTCTCTCCTGGTCATAAAAATGGTGCTGTGATCATCTTCCCACCATCAGGAAGAACCTTCAATACAGCTCTGACTTGTCCTGTGAGACACTAGGAACTAAAGCAATGTAACAGATTAAGGTTTTCCTGAAATTCTTTGAAAAACATGTTAACCAATAGCTATGAGCTATACCATTGCCTGTGGGATCATCAGGAGTCTACCGATGAGCAAGCTGTGGAGCTGCTGTATTCCAGCCTACCACCTCCTTGCCTCCCCTTTCACACCAAGCTGTTTCGATGCCCTAAATGCTGCAAAATAATTTTTGTATGCTACCTCCCACCTTTTTCTGCCATCCTAGTGCTTTCAGTTGAGGGTTATAGACCAAGGAGAGGGTCTACAAGGAGAAGGGAATGACAGCTGGTATTGGGCAGGATTGAGGACAGCCCTTACTCAGACAGCTCTGATTACCTGCAGAGCACTGCAGCTCAGCATCAAGTAGCTCATTTTAGCAGGGCTTGAGCATGTAGCTTTGCAGACTTTTTTTTTTTCTTTTTCAGTACTCCATCTTTAGGCACTGTCACCCTCCAGGACTTTTCTTCTTGTCCCCTTTAAGTTATCACATGAAGCATGCAAGTACAAGCAGTTGGTGCAGCTTTGCACATCAGATCACACTTAAAAGACCAAAAGTCACAGATTTTTCAATCTTGTGTTACAGGACAAGGAATGTCAGAATTTAAAAGCTCTCTCCTTGTCCCGGCCTGCTATTTTTCATTTCCAGTAAGAAGCTTTGGTTATCTGCTTTAAAATTCAGCTCCACAGAACTGCTGCTCAGCACAGTTCAAGGCAAGCTGCAAGCTTCAGCAAGAAGGAAGAAGGGAGAATTAGACTGACTCAAGCCAGCCTCATGTCAAAGATGATTCAGTGTCCAAGACTGTTGTCCACGTAGCCTCATTAGTTTAATATAAATAATGAGGAACTAAAGCAGATAAGATACGGATGTATGTTGTTCTTTATCAGTTTTTGGTTTGCTTCTGTTTGGCTGTTTGATTTTACAGAGTAGTCAGCTCTGACAGGGGACGGGGCTGAAGTTAAACACTAAAAATGGACTCCTAAACTTATAAAATAAGATATTCCTGTGCTTACCTCTCAGAATTTTCAGGTGCTTAAAACTTCTGATAGCAGTTGAGTAGGGGTTTCAGCATTTAAATTTTGGGCATAATTTCCTCAAGAATTTCTTGAGGATCACTTAAGTAATTCAGTTACTCTGTCTCTTTGTCTCATTTCAAAGGAAACATGCATTTTCTTAATAACAACTATGTGTAGGAAGGAGAAAATAAGTCCTGGTCAAGCATTTGATGCAAGAATAACTCATGGAATGTCAAATGTTTTGGGAGAATATTAATTTTACAGAAAAATTAATAAACTGTAGTGTTGTTTTGTTTTTTTTTTCCCCTTTAGATATAATTGAACTATTTCATTCTGAAAAGCTCCAGGGACTTTCCTTTGACTTCTTCATTTTCACCTTAAATCAGTTATACATAATTAATATTAAGATACACAGAGCTAAAGGGTTTATGTCAGAATAAAATCAAGTAGACAGAAACACTGTTGATAAAAAAAAAAAAAAAAAACTCTTACTTGTATTTCTACTTTTCTTAGCACTCAGTTAAAATGAGTTTTCAGAATAGTGCAGTTTCTCCCAGAATGCAAATTCCACTGACATTTTAACATAGCTAGATATGATACATACAGATGGGGGTCCCCACAGGCAAATAACACAGTGAAATACAGTGATACAGTAGATTTGGTTTGTGTTGATATATTGTGGATGTCTAAACAAGCTACCACTTCAAATCCCATGGCAAAGCAACGAGCCCTCTGGGCCCACACTGCTCTTCCGCCGCTTCAATAGGTGGTTCAGGATTTGAAATATCCTCCATTACAGACTTACGCAATCAGTTCAACAAAGGTATGAAGTTGGGAGGAGGAATATCAAATGGAATGCCTTCTTCAGGAGGAGTGATAAGTAATCATCAGCTGAAGAAGAGCCAGCAGACAGGGAAGATACAGCAGAAGTTTATAAAATGATTTTTTTCTGCACCACCTGTATTAGACATTTATCACCGTTCCTCACAATATTAAAAGGAAATGGACAATATATAGAATATTTTTTCCATGAAGCAATGCAGTTTGGGAATTCATTGACATCTAATATTTTTCACAAGATAAATATGAATGGTTTCATAAAAAAATGTCTCTTACAGAAGAAGTGTCTGCCAAGAGCTCTTAAGCACACCCAGGCAAATATATCCTCTGGCTCTGGTAGGTAAGTTGATAAATGGAAGCTGAAATCAAATATTTGGGAAGATGTTCTGCACTTAGTCTTGAGAAGTGAATAACAGGCTATCTGCTACTTACTAACTGCTGCCTTAAGACAATGTAGGCTTTAAATTGCTTTCAGTATACAACTTCTAATACTCAGTGAAAATGAAATTCTTTAAGTCATCAAAAACATTTTCAGTATACTGATGATCCCTGGATCACTATATATATTTCAGAACTTCCCCAGCAAGCATGAATTGTTGATGTTACTTTGGAAAACAAAATGTTTTCAACTCCTCCATATGTACCAAACACAAAGTCGGAGTGCCAAGTTTTTCTGTGAAGAAAAGGTTCCCTCTTTCTCACTGGCTTGTTATTAGCTACAGGACTACCTTCCCTTACACATCAAAGCAAAATCATCTGGGTCACAATCACAGGCACGACTTGTGAAAGTATGTGATTGGATGTGTTAAGTTATTGAAGATGATGATAAAAAATTGTCTTATAGAAGAGACTTGTGCCTGTGTTCACCAAAGCAAAAGAACAAATTTTTTTCAGAGATAATATTAGAGAAATCTGGCATGCTTATTTCATTGTGTAGTTCATTGATTCTGCAAAAATGTCCGTTTTCCTCAGGGACATTTTTTTATAGCTGGTGCAGTGTGAAGTTAAGAAAAAAACCTCTTGAATCCACCATGCTGTGTCAATTACCACAGTTCTTCTAACACTTTCACAAGTGATATAATTAGTAGAGCTAGAAAATGCATCAGATGACAGAGTCAATTTAACCATGTTGTGGTTATAATAATTACTACTGCACTTCTCTGAAAATTGAACTGCTTGTCCTTCTGTCCCCATTACTAACGTGCTCCTTCTGTTGTGTGCACTTATGTAAAAATATCTAAAGACCTTCTGCCTAGTTCCCATTCCCACTCTCTACAAGAGACTGAGTTTTAAAGCATCTATCAGGGCATTACACTTCATAGAAACAATAACTACAGACAATGAGAAAAACGTTCCTATCATTAAAACTGAAACTTCTTAAAGAGTGGAATAGATCTTGTGTCAAGGAACCCTGTTACCAATCCTGTTCATAAAAGTGACAAAATCCTTCTGAAAACGAATGAAGTTTTTCACTGGGAAGGCTCATTTAAGGTACAGGAAAGCCTTTTAATTTTCAGCCTACTTGTATTAAGTTCAATTGATAACCACTTCTTGTTGAAATAAGAAGAAATTGGACCTCCAAAGAAAATTACAGTGTTGGTGCTTTCACTGAAAAGGTGCACTTCAATACTAAGGAGTTTTTTATGAAATCTTGTGACACAGATTTTCTGCTTCTTTGTTTTCCTATTTTTTCTTTTGCCAAAGTTTTTTGTTTGTTTTGGATTTTGTTGTTGTTGTTGGGGTTTTTCTGTTTGGTGTTTTTTTTTGTTTTGTTTTGTTTTTTTATCTCTAATTGGAAAGCTAAGAATAAGCTATTATAGCATGACCTTTCCATAGCATTTTCCACTGGGACGTTAACAGTAGGTTATTTATCATTTTGCAGGGAAAGAATAGATTTCCTGTCTCTTCTCTTGGGTAAACCTTGCTTTCACTTGTTTCATTGACTAAATGTGCTCATTATTAGGTCTCAAGTGTATGCCTGGGGTGTAGCTCCTGTAATGATTAAGTTTTCTGTGCAAATCAACACTACAGCAAATGTTTGTGGTACTTAAATTTCTCACAGAATCACAGAATGGACTGGGTTGGAAGGGACCACAAGGATCATGAATCTTCAACCTCCCCGTTTAATACTAGACTAGGCTGCCCAGGGCCCCATCCAACCTGGCCTTGAACACCTCCAGGGATGGCGCATCCACAACCTCCCTGGGCAGCCTGTTCCAGTACCTCACCACTCTCATAGTAAAGAACTCCTCCTTGACATCCAACCTAAATCTTTCCTCCCTCAAATTAAAACCATTTCCCTTTGTCCTGCAGTTATCTAACCTTTCAAAGAGTTGACTCCCCTCCTGTTTATAGGCTCCCTTTAGGTACTGGAAGGCTGCAATTATTAGGTCACCCTGGAGCCTTCTTTTCTCCAGGCTAAACAAGCCCAGCTCCTAAGCCTGTCTTCATAGCGGAGGTGCTCCAGCCCCTTGATCATCTTTGTGGCCCTCCTCACAGTCCATTTATTTTTTTCTGGCCTCTCTTTAGTAACTTCAAGTTTGCCTTCTCCTTTGCTTGTTTACTGCTATATGTACTTGTGACATCTCAGCTGTAGCTTTCATGATTGTCACTGATGTGTTTTGCTATCATAAAAACTCAGGACAGAGAAGCTTTCTAATGAATAATTTCCCAAGGATAATCTTTACATGTTACTTGTCTTTTTTGCACATGAGCTTGTTGAGTTTGACCATGACTCTAGCTATTTTAAAACCATGCACACCACAAACAAATCTTTCACACTCTTCCCGTATTTGTGTCACATGCACTTGCACACAGTACACCCAGAGGATTATTTTAACACTGAAACCTATTGCTCCCCAGCACACAACCCATTCACTCCCATGAAAATTCCTTTAAAGATCTGGGCCCCATTCTTTCCCCTGTGCCAACTTAGAAGTTCAGTCATATAAATTCTTTGATTTAATGATGTAATTGATTTTAATAATTTAACTAAATGCAATTATCCATCTCATGGTATAGAAGTACACCTTCTAACTTCCTAGTTGTACTCCTGGATTGGCTGGTAATTAATTGCAGCCAATACTAGATTAGCTGTAAAATCTCTGCTGTAGCTGACTTCATAAGGACAAATCTTGATTTAACTTCACAGCTCTTTTTTCTAGCTATTTCCAAATCAGACTGATATTCAGTATTAAACTTTCTAAATTAAAGGCAAGATGCCCAGTCTCTCTTGCCTGTCAGTTCAATGCAGTAAAAAAATATGAAGGTACATAGTACACACTTTCCATAATGTAAGTAAATGGCAATAAGTATTGATCAATAAGAGATCCTGGAAGTGAGCCTGCATATGAAATCCATGATTATAATTTTTTTTAGCTTATCCCCTACCTGTATTTTTGACCACTCAACCTACTTCACTCCAGGATTTATCTGCTACATAGAGGACAAGTCTGCAAGGCACATGGACTACAGCTGATGTGCTCAGCTTGGCTTTGAGGTCAGAAATTAGTCCCTGAATCTCTTCTACTCAGCATTATAGATAAAGAACAGATGACCATAGACACACACAATATTTTCAAGGATTCTTGAAAAATAATGAACACAGAAATAGTATTAGAAGGCAACAGAGTAAAACAAGTTTCAAGAAAATAGTTCTTCGCTGTAGAAGTTGGCTTTGAAACTCAAGCTACAGATTCTTTACTGTTGCATAAAATGTTAAGAGGTTTTGGAAGACTGAAACTGTAAGAACTGTAATAAGCTACTAAATAATGTTACAGAAAAACAGAACAGAAATAAATGTTCTATTCTCCCTTACAGATTAAAAGAATAAAGAGCATGGAATTCATTTCTGCACTCTGTGGAAAACGTCTCAGAAAGTCTTCTGAGGTTTTTCACTGGTTAATCCATGACAATTTTAGATTGGGTCCTGTATATTTTTATGTATTTGCACACCAAGATTCTTTAGAAAAAGTGACAGTGAGGAAGATGTATTTGAGATTAAAAGTTTTATTGCTGGACCTAAATACTTCCCAAGAGTGTATAATGAAGAAGTATCAAACACTTTCAAGCATAACCTGCCCTTTATCTGCAAAGACTAGGACACTTTTTCTTAGAGAGCTTC
>PPHD01000865.1:0-23061 GCA_002909625.1 Bambusicola thoracicus
AGAAAGGGAGTTTGTTTTCTACGGGTGTGAACTTCTGTGGCAGAATATGGCTTGTTCTGTAAAACTTATAGAGTCCACTGCTGCTTCCAATTAGATTGATACTATGAACTGCTGCTCTTATTCTTGCTAGCACCTCCTTTTGTTTTTTGGCCTCTCTGAAGACAGCAAAATTCCTTTGTCTTCCTCATGATCCTTACTAACACTGGACATACATCTCAGACTTCTGGTTGGTGCTGGTGTAGGTGGAACACATGTGGATGGGAAAGTCTACCGAGGGCCTCATGGCAGAGGATAGAAAGTGTGTTCCCTCACAGTTCTCTCTTTGTTCTCTTCTGCTCTCTTCCTTGAATTCTGTGTGTGGCTCTTGCAGATGACATCATTTCTGTAGAACCACATCACTAAGAATGTTCCATTCTTTTTTACTGCTGGAGGTGCTCTGCGTGGGGTCACTGAGCTGACTGCTGCCAGAGCTGCCATGCTCCAGGTGGCCACAATAAGGTGAGGCTGGGGAATTCGTTTGTCTGTCCCTTCAGTAGTTCTGGCTCTATTGCCAAGCATGCTTACTGAGAACAGGCACACTGGAGGCAGTGACCTGCCTGCCCTGGCCTGACATTAGCAGAAAAAGTCAGTAAAGGCAGTATTGATGCCTGGTTTGGGCTTGAGTATTGAGGATGGAGCATACCCTAAAAGTTGTGCCTGGCACCTGGAACAGACCTGTGGGAGACACTGCAGACTGCTGAAGCCTGATCAAAGTCCTCAACCAGACAGGAGGGAAAAATCCAGTTCCATGGAGTGGGTATTTCCCTCTGTGGGAAGGTCTGCTGTGAGACCTGAGATATTTCTAGTATCCAGGATTTTAAGACACAGGTAAGGCCCTGGGACTTCCAGACATTTCTGCACTCCTCCTGGATGGTGATGTCTTTCATGTCACTTGCCAAAGGGCATTTCTGGACAGTAGGTTCACCTCTTGCATTTTGTGCAGTCATTGTGTGCTGTTCCATTGCAGTCTGAAAACTTTGGTGTATTTTTCTCCTTTTTTTTTTTTTCCATTTTAAAATGTTATTGTTTTGACTCATGACCCAGTGCATGTTAAGAAATACTGCAGCACACCACTTACAATCTTTCTTCATGCTTTCTATTTTACAAAGGAAAACATTTTGTGTATCCCACTGTAGCATGCAGCTGTAATAATTCCTTTTTTACAGTATACAGGAATAGATGGTTCTGTGAATGCACCTTCAGCAGTGTGGCCTTTGTGTATACTGCATTGGAGAGGCAAATACCATTGCTGGAAAACACTATTTCGATGATTCTTTACTCAGTTGTATAGAGCAGTTCAGGAAGGAAGAATATTTTTGCATCAATTTTTCAGCTGACATAGCAATAAAGATTTTTACTTTTGTCTAACTATATATTCTGAGTCTGTTACTGCACTGGAGGGAGTCTGTGCAATATCCTAGTCACACACAGTCAGGGTTAGCCATAGTTGTGCTGTAAGGTCCCTCTCCTTGAGCTCTGTGCTACTTCTACTCATCAGCCTTCCATACAAAATGTATGTGCAGAACACTGAGGGTAGAGTTTGAAGTATCAAATACTGGACAGCTCTCTGTACCCTACCAGAGACTGCATACCTGTGAACTTGTGAATAACACTGTACAGCTCTTCAGAAGTAACTGCAGCAAGCAAGCAGTATGGAATCAGTAGAAGAAATGGGGCCACAGTGGACTATCCACATAAATCCCTGCATTCAGATACTCAGTGCATCTGGCTGCTAAAAGGGAGCAGAAGTCACCTGAAGTGTTACAATGTAGAGTTTACTTTTGTACTTCTGGTTGCAGTAGTGTTCTGTGGCTTCAGAAATTGCAAGATTTAGTCACTGGTGAAACTGGAGGTCAATCGATGACAAAGCACGCTTTTAAGATGCTGCTTTTTGGATATTTTTTTTTCCTGTGGAGGTGGAGTTGGTCTGTTAAACCAGTGGTGGTTAATCCTCGTGTGCGTTAATGCACACTGTGGGCACTGCTCTGAAATGGCTTTTCATTCTGAGCATGATGTCTGAATCTGGTGCTAGTCTTTTTTCTTTGAATCTACAAAAACAAAACCAACACATTTGTGAAAATTCACCTTTATTTGTTCATAATACAAAATCAGTCTCATTTCCCTACCTTGTGCTCTAAAAATGTTTTGCGAACAACACGCCTTTGTCTTAAATCACCTCTGTGAGCTCTTAAAACTTTTGTCTGATGAGTCAAACTCTGGGCCCTTCTTAAACAAAATGATTGTATACGAGTTTAATTAAAGACTGCTCCATCCAGAACCGTGCCCTCACCAGGAGGGAGCAAAAAGAAGGCACTGTGTCATAAATTAAGCTGAGTGTGTTCCCCACCCTACAAGTTTATTTCAGGAGTCTCTGATGGCAGTATAAATGCCATGTTAAAGCTGCCCCTTTAGCACCGAGACCTTTACAAAGCAGGAATTGGCAGCCACAACCATCAGCTTCATTGCTCGCTTTTTAAGAATTCCATTCTCTACGGACAGTTGCAGGCCCTTTGTAAAAGATTCAGCTGTAAGAAGCCGTTCACCAGCATGTGTGTCTGCAACACATCCATCCTAGCCATGCTACTTGATGTGCTCTGCGTGATTACTGACATTAATTATCCTACTGCTAGGAAGATTCTGGGTATGATGTTGCCCAGAGTTCTGTCCTAGTACCTTAAGTACGAGGAGACAAAAGGAAACCCAGAGCTCAGGTATGTGATCTCTTTCAGTCATCTACATTTAGGAACAAGGACTTCTCCAAAGCTGGATTATCTGCCCAGGTTCCAAAACCCTGCAAGCATTCAAAACCAAGCTTGCTATTTAGACAATGCCTGTGCATTACTGTGTTTATAAGAACAAGTTACCAGTGCATTCTGTCTCTGATATATGCTGGAGAGGCAGAAGAGCCACCTGCTGAAGACAATCTGTGGGGCCTATATGTCCACTAATAATTTAACAGTGCAAATTCAAGTTTGGACAGCTTGGTTTTGCTGTTTGGAGCTATGCTCTTGGTGAATGCTCTGTTACAGTAATAGGAAGGCACTGTCCCCAAGCAAGTAAAAGCATGCCCCAAGGCAGGCAAAAATCAAAACCACTACGAGAGCAGAGGAATAGTTCTACGGCTCATACGCATGTTCTGGCTTCTGTTTCAGTTTGTGAACTATTCTGTACCCTCTGATGGCCAGGCCTGCACCAAGCAGGAATGCCACAACAGCTGCACAGCCCAGGAGGCCAGCAGCAATCTCTGCCCCATGCATGCTGCAGCTAAAGCCCCGATAGCCTTTGCTTTGGTAAAGCTGCGCCCTCTCTTTGCACACCGATGAATCGTAAACTCCCAGCAGATGATGGAAGAAATAGTACAGAGCAAACAGCAAACACACTGCAACCACTGCATCCAGGATGCATTCCACTATGAGCAGTGCCGGAAAACGCCACGGTAGCCGTACAACGCCAACCACAATCAGCGCGGAAGAGAAGACCATAAGGGCTCCTCCCACGGCCATCCCTGCCCTGGCTATGGGCACCTTGAGCTGGGTGAAACGCCGGTCCAGCTGCTGCGCTTTCTCTCCTTCCGCTCCGCTGAAGCCGCTGTACGCCCCGCCGTACATGTAGTAGTAGATGCCGCCCAGGTCGGGGACGCCCGTGTAGCCGCCCGCCGAGCCGTAGGACACGGAGCTACAGACGAGGATCAGCGCGGCGAGCAGCGCTCCCACCAGCTGGCAGCAGGCTGCAAGGAGAAGCGTGCCGGGCTGCTGCCGCCGCGCACCGGCAGAGGCCGGGTCGGCGCCCGCCCGCTTCACCGAGACAGAACAGAAGAAGCTGTCCCCGCCTCCCCCCGGCCCCGCTCACCCCGGCCTGTGCGCAGGTAGCGACAGCGGCGGCACTCCAGCAGCCCTGGCGTGTCGGCACGACCCCGCGGCGGCTCCGCTCCGGGCACGGCGCTGCTGGGAGAAAACGGCGTGAGCGGCAGCGGTGGGAGCCGCGCAACCCCTCTGCCCCCCACCATCCCCCCGCGTTCCTCACGGCCGCCGCCCGACCAGCCGAGCCGAGCCTCGGCCGTCCCCAGCCCTCGCGGCTGCTCACCGCCCGCCCGCCCGCAGAGCTCGAGAGCAGCTCCTGTCCGCCATCGCACCGCGCGGCCCCCGGCGCTGGGGGAGGAGTAGAGGGCCGCGGGGCGGTGCCCGGTGCTGCGGGTAGTCGTCTCTGCTCCTCCGCCTGGGGTCGCCCCGCTCCTCTGCGAGGGCCGCGCGGAGGGCCGCCTTTTCCTGAGCGCTGTTTCTCGGTGCGACTGACCCCGGGTTTTGCCCGGTCCGTTCCGCCGGAACTCCCCGCTGTCCTGCAATTCACCGCCTGCCGTACGAAAGTACTTTCTTGTACCTATCAGAAACCGAGCGGCACTTGGTTTCCACAGGCCCCCCCTTTTGCTGCACTGCAGCTTTCAGTGGAAGTGTTCCGCATCCTCTGCCTCCTCAGTCCTCTCCCTGGTGTTTCAGTTTCTCACGGGGCAGCCATTCTGTGCACCCTCCCGGTTCCCCTACACTCTTCTTGTAGCCAGGCCCACACACACTGCCCAAGATGCAAGTGTGTCGGTGTTTCTGTTTTATGGGAAAGCAGCTCTCTGGCTTCCCTTCGGCCTTTCCTGGCAGTGTTTAGTACTGTGCTGCTCCTCCTGCTGCCCAGGACCATGGGGCCTGTCTCCAACACTTGGGACGTGTCCTTCAGTGCTGCTGCCGGATTCCAGTTCACCCCTCCATATGTTCAAGCAATGTTCCTCAGACCCATTACCTTGTATTTATGAACACAGAATCACAGAGGCCTTTTCAATGTCTATTTGCTGGAGACCACCTCAGACAATGCAGTGTGGCATTCTCACAAGCTTCCCGGTTTCCACACAGAACAGTGTTCGGCTGCCCAGCAGGACTGGCTGCTTCCACCCCGGAGTCTGCTGAGCACAGCTGTCACCGTGTGGCTGGGAGGAAATTAATTGATCCTTTGTTTGCTGGTAGTTGCTGGAATGAAGGCAAGTGAGCGTATGTGGGGAAAAAAATAAACATAGAACAACACAGAAACACAGAGGGAAACAGAACACAGCCGGAGAGAATGCTCTTTTCCAGGGGTTTGCCCAACTGCTGCCTGGAAAAGTGTTAGCATTGCAAAGTGGTGCTTTTGTTGCATTTAGGAAAACAGACTTTCAAGGAAACAGATTACTACAGGAGGTCTCAGTGTCTGAATACATGACAAGAAGTCCAGTTTCAGCACAAAGGTGCAGAAATACGTTTCCTCCATCTGTAAGAACAGCGAGATCACTTTGCTCTTCTGTCCTTGCAGGAGAAACAGCAACAGATGTACAGCCTGGTGCACCGAGAGGCCTGCAGAGTGGGCTGTGCTGCAGCCTCGACACTGCAGGACAACCGCCTCCAGCCCATTTCCCACTGCTGCATGAAGTGGGGCTCTGCAAACTTGCCATAAAATCTACCTTGTTTGCAGGTAGGAGAGAAGCAAAACAAAATGAGTTCTTGTTTTTCTCCAGTTCAGATAGAGGGGGCAGGAGCTATAGGACGATGTGGAGTTAGGAAATGGAGAGACCACGCAGAGCCCAGGGTGGGGGATTTGGAGACTATGCAGATTCTCATCAATAGACTCACACATGTTTTGGTGTGCTCACGTTTCAGTCCCTTGTGCTGATATGTTAGAACCAAGACCTCCTTACTGCTGGGAAGAGGATGGGTGTAAAAGTTGTCAGCAACTCTTCATGTAGTAGGGCTGCTAATTGCCATGAAAGGGATATGAACAACCAAACTGAATAACTGTGAGCAATAATAAGGGATCAAATAGTCGTTTTTTTATGCAGTGTTGCTGCTGGTCCTTCAGCAACTTGAGCCAAAACTGTGGATTTTGTGACGTGCTGGAATTAACTAGTTAAAAAAAAAAACAAAAAAACAACAAAAAACCAGAGCTGGGAAGTGCTGTTGATTTGGTGACACATCAATGTTCTACTAGAATGTTTGCTGCCAGGTACAAAGTTCAGGTCATTGCTGTTCTGACTCAATCGTATTCAATTTCTGTATTTAGAACTGTTACCAAAATGTTTTACATCACTTGTGCTCCAATTATCACAGCTAGTAAACCAGTCAACACTGCCTTTTGGGTTCCTGTCCTCAGTGTAACAAGAAGCAGCAGTCAAGAGAAGAGAGCAACAAGCTCTGTTGACCTTTGCTTTGGCTTCTCTTTTTTTTTTTTTTTTTTTTTTTTTTTCCCTCTACTGTTTCTGGCTGCTCCTGATGTCATTGCCTCATGATGGGGAATGAAGGGCTAGGCCTGGCTGCCATGGGCCAGGAGCTCTGACCTGGTTCAGTGCCCTCCCCGGGAACTCTCAGGCTGAAGTAGAAAGAACAAGTCATGAACTGCTTCATACTTCTCCAGCACGAGGCAGCTGGGAGCTGCAGCACAATCCCTACTGAACACCACAAACAGGCTTACCGTCTCACGCAAATAAATAGTCATGGAAACAGTGAGTGCAGCACAGTGACAAAGCAGCTGTGCTACAGGAAAGAATGGGAGGTTTTTGTAAATCACAAACTGAACTCAAGTCCACAGTGTCATCCTGTTGCGAAAAAAGCTAACATCGCTAGGGTGTATAAACATAAATGTCACATGTAGGACATGTGAAGAAATTCTTCTGATCCCTCCTCCCCCTGCTTTTTGCTCTTTTCTACAGCAAAAGAAAGCTCTGGAAATACAACCTATGAAACAAGACTTAGCCTGGTCCTCTTGTTTGTCTGAAAAAGTGCCTGTTAACAACTCGCAAGCTGGTCAATAAGGAGGCACTTTAACATCCTGCAAACTTGTAAAAAACCGTTGTCAAGAGAAGGGTAAGATTTTGTTCTCCTTATCTGTCATCGGCACGATCAGGAAGCAAAAGAGATGTGATTTAGGCACCCTCAAAGAAAAAATAAAGAAGAAAAAAAGACACATACCCTACCTCCAGCACTTTCTAAGTTAGAAGGCAGTTGTTGCTGGAGCAGCTTAGCAGGGCATGTCATAGGTCTCCATCACTGGAGCTCATACTCGATCATGGGAGTGGCTGACCTCTCTGTGCTCTGAAAGGAAAGTGCCTCAGGCTGCCTACACCACTCACCACAAGTTCATGTTGTCCCCTTGTCCTGCAGAGCCATCGTGTTCCTTTCCAGCTCATCCCCATTGGCTGGTCACTGCCCGCATGGCTTCAAGGCCATCCAAGGGACGGTTGCCTCAAAAAACGACGCAACAGCACAGGTATCTGAAGTCATACCTCAAACACGAGGTACGCACTTACGCAACACTCGTCTGGATGTAAGCAAAGAAGAAGGCTTGGCAAGGTGCTTGTCTTCCCAGTGCCTACACCCAGGAGCCACTCACGTAGCCACTAATGTGGAGCATTCTTTGCTGCAGCTCTAGGAGACCCTGTTAGTCCTTCACTGTGGCTGCTGGGCCTTTAGTCACCAGTGCTGCTGACACTCCATGAGTCTGGGGTGCTCGCTGCTTTGCTCAGTTAGAAATGTCTTGGGAGCCAGTAATCAGTCACAAAATTCACTGGAGCCATGGAGTCTTCATGGCTGTTTGTCCATCTAAAGGAGAGATTAATAAGAAATTGCTTAAAAATAAAAAATAAAGGGAAAAATTACATACTTGGTTATTAAAGACCGGTTCTACTGGAAAGGTCTAAACAGCAATTAGGTGACAGGCATTTAATGGAGCACCCCTGACCTTGTTAGGGCTATGCCAATGTCTAAAAGAAGCAGACAGAGATTGCTGGAAAGATAAGCAAAATGCAAGGAGGTAATTACTGAAGTGATTTGCAATTGATCCTACTAGATTTTTGTGCAGAGCAGCTGAGTGTCTGTCCCTGGATCAGCATACCCTGAATGGTAGTGCAGAGCATATGTGCAAAACTCTATTGGATCATGTCCTGCCTGCAGCCTAACTGAAGGCATGGATTTGCCATTGCAGTAATGCTTGCATCCATGCTCCACTCAAGCAGCCGTTTTCAGTCCTCCTTCATAACTGTGACTCATCTTGGAAGAGGGAACTGCTTGTTTTTGTATGTTCGACCTCTGTTCACAGAAACAGTCTTTGGAGCAGTTGTGGTACAAGAGTGAGGCAGTACCAAGGAAGCATCAAAGCCGTCATCAGTTTCTTCTTCCAGTAAGACAAAGGCCCATTGCTGATGCTACAGAAGAAAAAGGGAGCTGAAGAGTTACAAAACAAGAAACCCACAGGGAGGAGCTGCTGAGAAAGTGGAACAGATGGTGGTGTGAGGGCTGGTGGGGTACAGAGGACCACTAGCTGCCTTACTGGCAGAAATATGCACCACAGAGTATGGACACCTCTTTTCCTGCATTATGCATGGATTGGCTTCACTGCATTTGGAAAACCTGAAACACTGAGTCGTGTGCTCATGCTTTGGTCCTGGGAGGCTTTGTGGGCACAAGATGATGGGGAGGGCTGTATGACATGGGATTGTCCAGATAAGGACTGGAGTCTCGCAGGGAGGAGAAGGGCATAGCAGTAGCAGGATAAACCCACTGACCCCATTGCACTGTGTCCTTTCATTGTCTGGACAGGTTCTCATCCTTATGTAACTGAGTCTACCTGTGCCTCCAGAGCCACATTTTTCCCCTCTTGGCCACAGGCCACCCCACCATGCCCTCCCCTGAACCTCACTGTGGTGTGCAGGATTATGGGTAGAGCTCTGGTTGCATCACATTCAGGGTTGTTGCTAGGCAGAACATGCAGCAACGTCCTTGAGACCCCCCAGCAGCACATTTAACCCTGGTAGAGCTGCAGCATAGGCCAGCTAGGAGAAGTGAGAAAATTACCCACAGGTGCTTGGAGGGGACACACGAACTTCTGAAGGTCATCTATTTCAGGCTTCAGAAAAAGAAGAGAGAAAAACTAGAGCTGTGCAGCTCTCAACAGAAGAGAATATAAACAGCTTCAAAGCTTCAAAACAAAATATTTCTATGTTAGATGTTTTTGAAAGGCGTTATTCCTTGTCCAAAGCCCCCATGGGTGGCTGCTGTGGGAGGCCTGCCAGTCAAGCTGGGACAGGAGTGTCTGTCCAGCCCCATTAGCTGCAACACACCAGGTCACAGCCCGTCTCCAGAACCCACATCACCAGCCCATGTTGTGCCCTCAGCAGCACCCAGTATAGTGTTGCAGCCAACAGCAGGTCACAGCTCCCCAGCAGCATTACCCCAGACCCATGGCCAGGGCTGAGAGGGACACACCACTGCACCTGGGGAGATGCAGCCTTATTGCTGGTGATGCAGTGGGCATGTGCTAAGCACAGGTGGTCCTCCTTCCTCCCACATAAGAACAGAGTGGGTATTTGATTACTGCTGACCTCTGCAATGGAGGTGTCAGCAGTCTGTTTGCTTGGAGACAGTAGAATGAATGCCTCTTGTCTCTAAGAAGCTCTTTGATCTCCAGCCATTTGCTGTCAGGACAGTAGAGGAAGACTTGTAGCAGCACTTGGAAGACAGGAAGGGTAGCTTTCTTATTTATCCCTGGTCTGTAGCAGGCAAGGGACAAGGAGGAGTAGATTTTACATTACTTAAGAAGAAAAAGCCTTCTGGTAATGGCATCATTTGTGCTCTGCAATGCTATCAAAGGGGAGGGAGTTTCATCATCTCTTCTATCTGCCAAAATGATGAGAGTTTGCTTGGGCATTGCGACAACAACAAAACCAAACAGCAACAACAACAAAAAAATAACTTGAGCTTCCTTTAACACTTCAGCTCCTGGTACCTGCTAGGGAAATGCTTCCCTCCTGACATCCTATAGGCAAAGATATCCCTTCTATGTAACAATGCCACAATGTCTTTTCTCAGCATTAAGAACTGGCCACCAGCCTTTGAAGTGGGCAGAACATGCCAGTACTATCTGCTGGTTTCAGAGTCCGCCAACCCACTCTTGGTGTGTTACAAGATGCTAGGGCTGGAATACTGGGCTTTACACTATGGGATTCTTCCTCTTCCCCCGCCATCAAGCCTTTGAGTGCAGAGGTAAGTAATTCAGATGGGTGATGGTCCAGGGCTTCCAGGAAGCAAAGCTGAAGGAGTTAATGTAAACTCAGAAAGAGTTAATGTGCAGGCATGTTCCAGGTATTTGCAGTGAATATGCTTACAGAGGAGAGGGCGTTTTTGGGTGGAGAGAGCAGCCCTCTCTGTGAGCCAATGGCTAAAGGATTCTGTCCCAACGCCCAGTTTGGGGGCTTATTTCATGGGCAAGAATTTGCAGGCATTCCTTCTCAAGATTTGTCCTGGATGAAAAGTAGGGACTGGACCTCTAAGCTTGCTGGTGACTCCCTCTCTCTGCTGTTAGAAGGTAAGGTACAATCCTCTGGTACCTTCTTTGGTGATGCTGATGTGCGAGGAGTGTTTCCCTGTCTGCCTATGCTGAAGGCATCTATTCTGCCTGCATATGCAACTTTCCTTTGCATGTTGCAAGGTGTTTTGAAGGCTCTGCTGAGATGTGCATTGTACACAGGGACTCATCTCTGTTGTTGAACAGAGACACATGGCTCACTTATTTTCTCAGTTTTTATGCAGTTTGAAGAATCAGTGTAGTTCTTCAGTTACCCTTCTTTTGGTACAAAGGACACTCAGAAGGCATTAGAAGTAGGGAATGTTAAGTCTTCTTTTGTCACTACCACCTGTTAGATCTATCTCAGTTGCTTTAAAGAGGAAGCACTGCTGGTAGAGTAACTTCAGCAGCATGAGGCATCTCTATGAGCAAACCTTACTGAATCAGTGAGATATTTGTTCATGTGGCAAATCCTGCCTGAACCAGGTAATGCGACAACCCTTTCAGTGTTGGGAGGGTCAGCTAGCTCCCTTGTTTGTCATATTGGGAATATCTGTGAAGATGGCATCTAACAGCTGATGGAGCTATGTATAACTACCATCAGGAATGGGTCACAGTTCAGTGAATTGTCTTTTAGTGAAGCAGAGAAAAAGAGCCCTGCAGAGGCAGAGTATGGGCAGCTGATGAAAGGATTACAAGGTGCAATTCTGATGTCACTGAGAATAGGCTTGGTGGCTAAGGAGGTCTGTGCCAGCCCTGTCCCTAACCTCCTCCTGGGTTAGCAGCAGCTCTTAAGCTTCTGCTGGTTTGGGCTAGGTGGTAATTTGGGTATATGTGTGACGTAATATAGTACAACATTATAGTACGTAAGACACTTTCCTGCCTACTTTTGGAGGTCTAGAAGGCAACTGTTCCTCTGCTGTGCCTTGCTTGTTACCCAGCCTCAGGTAGGACTGCAGGCACTTTGCATGGGATGGTGTCACCACCTTGATTTTCCTTGTGACCCCACTAGCATTTCTTCACTGATTTTAAGCACTGCCTTTCGGTCTGGAGTCTGGTTTGGACTGGAGTGCTGCTCTCTGCTGACAGAGACAAGTATCCATAACCTACACCCTAACACTGTTAATTATATCCTGATAAGATGGTATCAGAACGACTTTTTTGTTATTTAAGGTTTAATTTTAACAGTAATGTATTTCTATCTGCAGGCTGGAGGGACTTTCTGGGTGTGGTACACACACATACTGGGTTACAACTTGGAGTCTGCAAGTTAATAGCTGGCAGGTGGGGGGAGCAACGCAAGACCTGGCCCTTCTATCAGCAGAACACTGAATCTGCAGCCATGAAATGACTACAGTATGCTGCTAACTAATAGATGATGAATTTATGATTTAGCAGGACTGCTCCTCTCCAGCACAGCAATTGCCCCCATACCAAGAAGCAATATGACTAGCACAGGGAAAATGCCTTTGTCTTTCCCGCTCCATTGTGAGCTCATTTATGTGTGGAGATTCGTTCGTTCCTGGTCCTAAGTACAGCTCCATTTGCTGCTAGGGACTGATTTGCACATAGGCAGTAAGCAGTTCTGCAGCTTTCAGAAGTTTTGGTTTTGGAGAGTGATAGGCAGTGCCTCCCAGACAGGCACAGCCTTCATCTGGCATGTATTAACTAAGCTCAGGAAATCCATTTACCACTAACAACTTTCAGGATGGACTCGTACCTGATCCAAGTGAACAGCCAAGGAGATCATGTCCCCCTGTTGGATATTCATCTCAAGACCAATGGAAACAGCATGTCACTGGGAAAGGTGAAGGGCCGGAAGCCAAGATGGGCTGTCAGGGCTTCTGAAATGTCAAAGAAGACTTTCAATCCTGTCAGAGCCATCGTAGACAGCATGAAGGTGGACCCCAATCCAAAGAAAGCCATGATCTCCTTGTCTTTAGGTGAGCACAGTGCTGTGGCTGAAGCCTCTGAGCAGTGAGGCAGCCTGTGGGGCTGCCAGATTGCAGGGCTCTGAACCACAAGGCTTGCAGGAAACAACAGAATGTGCCAGATTGCCACACAGCTCTGCAGCTCTGTGCCTGCCACAGATCAGCGAGAACTGATTTTTTTTTTCCTGCTGTTTTTTGTTATTTTTCAATCTTTGAAAAGGAGACCCAACAGTCTTTGGAAACCTTCCCACAAATGATGAGGTCACGCAAGCTATGAAGGAGGCTTTGGATTCAGGACGTTACAATGGCTATGCTCCATCTGTTGGTAAGCTGACATAGTTTAGGCATGTGGCAGGTCCTTCCCCACAGCAGGTTTATGGAACCCACAGACATCTCTCCAGTAGCACTCTGCAGCTGCCCTTGTCAGTAGTCCCTTGAGCTCACAAATGTGTACCTCCCGGGTGCCCTGAGTGCCCTTCCCTGCATGATTTGGTTGAGAAGGCATCGCATAGGTGTTTTCCCTGAGATACTACCAGGGCCCAGATTCTCCCACAATCAGCTGTGTTTGCTTCTTGAACCATTACAGCAGGCAGGGCTTCAGCAACGCAGAAGGCCTTAGGACTATCTCCTGGCCATGGATTGCAGCCAAGTTCCTCCTGGTATGCCTTGACCAGGGCTCCTCTTGCCTTTACAGAGAATGAGTCTTGTTTGCAGTTAGTGCTACCAGCATACACAAAGCACAGATCACATCTGCCTCACAGAATTCTCTGTGACAATGAGGACCCAGTGCAGGGAGGGCTGCCCTTGTACCACCACTAAGCAAGTGAAGGTCATGCAACAAGACTTGACTTCCTACTGGGTAAAAACATCTCCCTGGCTACATTCTACCCAGCTCAGTTGTGTTCCATGTCCAGCACATGCTGGGGCAAAAACCACCCCTCCGTCTGGGGCCTGTCTTCTCTCATGATACACCTGGCTCAGTCTTGAGACTGCATGCTGCCTGGCCTGAGGCAGGATGGTCTCTGCCACCCTGAGACAGTGTCATTAACAAATGGGCTTACCCTGGTTCTTCTCTCCACAGGCTACCAGTCCTGTCGAGAAGCAGTGGCTGCGTATTACAACTGCCCAGAGGCACCATTGGAGGCACAGGTACTGGTGTCCATCCAAGGTACTGCCACTGCAGAATGGGCAGAGTGCTGCTGCCCATGCCTAGCCCATGTGGCATGGGGACCCTGTCCCAGCTCTTGTCATTCCCTGTCCAGCCGTGGGACCCATGGGTAGCTCATGGTCTTGTTCTACATGAAACTGCTGCTCGTTTTCCCTGCCTTGGACCAATCTTTTCCACCTTTCTTAGAAGGATGTTAAGCTCTTTAGCTGTTGGAGATTCCCCGACTTCAGTCAGGCTCCACACTCATTCCATGTGGCTGGGGATCCTCAGAGTGGTTGAGCTTTCCACTCACTCCTGTGTGCTCTTTGCAGGATGTCATCTTAACAAGTGGCTGCAGCCAGGCTATAGAACTTGCCTTGGCAGTGCTGGCTAACCCAGGCCAGAACATCCTGGTGCCACGGCCTGGCTTCTCTCTCTACAAGACTCTGGCACTGTCCATGGGAATTGAAGTTAAACTGTACAATCTCATGGTAAGTGGTGGCAAGCTTGGAGAGGGCAGTCCTGACACCTCTGCCTCTTAAAAATAAATAAATAAAAATCTTGAGCCTGCCTGGGAAATGGGTAAATGTGATCTGAGCACCCTTGGGCACCTTGTCAAACCTCACTCTGTGTAGTAAGTGCAATTCCTCCACTCTACTTCCTTTTTTCTTCTTTCATCAGCCAGAGAAGTCCTGGGAAATTGATTTGAAGCACTTGGAGTCCCTGGTGGATGAGAAAACAGCTTGTGTAATTGTGAACAACCCATCAAACCCCTGTGGCTCTGTGTTCAGCAAGAGCCACCTCCAGAAGATCCTGGCAGGTAAGACTGCATGTGTGTATCTGGGCCTCAGCTACAGTCTTGTGTTTGCCCAAACTGCCAGTGCCTCGATCACTGTGTTTCTGCAAGGCTGTGGCTGTTCTGCAGCGTAACAAGAGTACTACATGAAGCAGTGCTATGGTCCAGGGGTTTGTCTCTTACCTCATGACTGACTGCAGCCTTGGACCGCATGCTGGGCTTCTTCAGTATGAAGAGTTTGTCTTTTCTGGACAAGAACATGTAGAATGTGTGTCTTGGTATTTCTTAGGTGGCTGGTGTGGCTTGGGTCACTTATTTCTCCACTCTGTCTCCACAGAAAGTGTGTTCATAGGAAGCCCTATGGCTCCTGAGCACTGGCCTGCCAGCACAGGAGCTGTGCTCCCTCTATCTACACATGAGCAGAAGTAGGCTCAGTCAGGACAGGGCTCTCCAAGTGATCACCCTGTAGGAGAAAGAGAGGGATCTCTGTCCTCAGGCAGAATTTCCCTCAGAATCTTCCAGGCCCTGTAGAAAAGGGCAGGTCTGCTCCCATTGAGGACCCAGGATGACTAGGCTGAATGCCCTCTCTCCCACAGTGGCATCAAGACAGTGCGTGCCCATCCTTGCTGATGAGATCTACGGAGACATGGTGAGTGTCCATCACGGTCCTTTGCACCCTTACACTGCCTGTCCTTTCTGTTGCACTTGCCCTTTGGCCATGGCAGCAAGGTATTCAGAGGTGACAAATATCTTCTCTACCCTGTACTGTACCTGAGCCCATGCCTGTAATATGCTGTCCTGGGTGTACATTTCATGTCCTGCTTCATTTCTTGTGTCTCATGCACAGTCCCCCCAGTTTTCACAGTGAGAGACAGTGACAACCCTAACATAGTTACCTGTCACAGGTGTTTGCTGACTGCAAATATGAACCCATTGCAACTCTCAGCACCAATGTGCCAATCTTGTCCTGTGGTGGCTTGGCAAAGCGGTGGCTAGTGCCCGGCTGGCGGATGGGCTGGATCCTAATCCATGACAGGAGAGATATCTTTGGTAATGAGGTGAGAACTGCCAAATGTCACTGTCATGACAACAGATCTGCAATGTCTTCAGTGTGAGGATCAGCAAGGCTTTGACTGGTAGAGGCATGTACTGCTCTTTTGCTTTCATGTGGGTGTCACCCAATTGCTTACATGCTTTCCTTCACATGCTGTGTTTTTATGTCTCTTCTTTACTTAATCTGCACCCATATATTGCCTTTTACTTTCATCTTGTTTGTGTGCTTCTGCTTTCTTCTCTTCTCAAATAGCTCCAGAGTTCATTGCTGGTATTTCATGGTTTATCCAGCAGTCTCTAGGGTCTGCGTGCTCTCATAATTTTTCTCTTAAAAGTGGGACAAAAATTCCAAGCCGTGTAGCCAGTGTTTTGTCTGGCTATTCATACATGTTACGAGAGCAAACACTGCAACTACTGCAGTGACCTTTTCTACCCAGCAGTGAGTGAGCAGAAAAGCTAATGTTGGTTCTCCCTAGCTGACTTCGAAAGTGTGGAGTGTGGGCACAAACCTAATGGACACGTAAAGTGGTATTTGGATTAGTTCTGGTTTTATTTAGTCAGAATATTAACTGTTTTAAGTTCAACTGGGAAGCTTAAAAGAATATTTCTGCTGGCATTACAGTCTTCAATTGGGGAATGGAGAATGACAGTGTGAATACTCTGCAAATACCTGGCATGTAGTCAAGTAAATGTTCTGAAGGACTCCATATGCTTACTGAAGAAACTTCTACAGACAGTAGTCCTTGGAGCCTTCAGAAAAGCACAGTCTGAGCACAGTCTGCAAATATCACCATATTTCTTTCAGATCAGGGATGGCCTTATCAGATTGAGCCAAAGGATCCTAGGACCCTGTACAATTGTCCAAGGAGCACTGGAACGTATCTTGCACAGAACACCCCCTGACTTCTACCACAACACCCTCAGCATCCTCAAGGTAATCAGGCTGTAACAGGTCAGTAGTTTGTTCAGGTGCTATTTGGAGTGGTGGAATCAGTATCTCTCTAGCCTGTTGTTGTGGCAGGAATACTGGCCATGACAGGCAGCCCAGCCTTGAAGCTAGAGCTGGTGATCCAGGTGGTGGAGCATTAAGCCCTGACTTGCTGAGTTCAGCTCAGTGATGTCTGCCTTACTCAAGGCCATAATCACCCGTAGTGTTTGCATTCCTTGCCCCTTTATTTGCAGTGGGCAAACTTGTTCATAGTCCTGGTCCAGAACTTGGCTTCCATTTGCTAATCAGCTTCCTAGAATTTCTCCTGTCGTTGAACTTTCTCCTTTCTATTTTTCAGTCCAATGCTGACCTTTGTTATGCTGCTCTATCAGCTATCCCAGGTCTCCAGCCTGTTCGGCCTGCTGGAGCCATGTACCTCATGGTAAGTGAGGAGGGTGAAATGCCATTCCAGTCATCAGTGGTTACCCTAGAACTCTTTAATGGTAGTTACCAACGGCTTCAGGGTAATACTTGATACCAGGTCTCCACGCATCTTCACATTGCCCAGCACAGTGGAATCATCCCTTGGTTATTTTAGAAAGCCAGGATATGTTGCTTACTTCTCACTGAGCAGAAGCTGGTACATTTCATCTTCTTGAACGTGCAAAGAACTCAGGGACTTGTATTTTGCAAAAGAATATTGTTTTACCTGGATTTGAAGCAAGATGACAATGCCATAGGAAGGCCCTACACCACACCAGATTATCACACCTGCTGCTAAAAGTGTAACCTTCCTTCTACACAGCTGTCTTCTACCTTTGCTGTTGCCTCTTTTTCTGCCTTCTCCAGTACCTGTTAGGTTTGTTTTTGTGTTATTTTTTTTCTTTTGTTTTTAACTCTTTATAGTGCAGTGAAATTTCCTTTCTCATCTTAACAAGCTCCACTGAAATGTTTAAGCCCCAAGTTCAGCACATTTTTTTATCTTTTATTTTGATCTCATAATGTCTTAATTTTTATCAGCTTTAAAAATGGTGAACTCAGAAATGGAAATATACTGCGACATCAGTCTCACTCATACTCAATAGGTAAATCTTCAGTTTTCTAGTAGCCAATCTTGCCCAGATTTACAGTCATTCCTATGCTGCTTATGTGGAGGGATAGCTCTAAGGTTTGTTCACACCTCTAGTATTTCCGTAGTACCTGAACACTTACTCCATTATGAAATCAGCTGGTAAAATTTTTCTTCTCCTGGCTTTTTCAGACCTTCTGCATGCAAATTATCTCTCACCTGTTCTATTTATGAATATCTTCATGAGCTGTCTTTGGTTATTTGATAATGGGATGGTCTTTTTGTTTTCCAGATACAGAGCAGAAATAGTTATTGAACATTTCTTATTTTCTTTGTCATTTTACCAGTTCTATCATCCACACTTATTTTATCACCACAAAGAATTCTTTTCTCCATAGTATTCTAGACCTTGCTGTCTTAAAACAAACGAACGAACAACAACAAAAAACCCTCATTAATTTATCTTCAATCTCTTTTTCTTACCTTGTGGATTTCTTGCATGATGGAATTACAAGTAGATATTGGGTAGAGTTCTTTTTCGCACTTTTTTTCCTTATCTTATTTATCCCTTCTCATTTCTAATTGGTTCTGGTATCCATGCTACCAGCTTTTGACTAAAGTTATCTTTAACTGAAATTCCAGCTTTGGGCAGTTAGTTTTATATTTACTTTACTTCTTAAAAATTCTCCAGTTTTCACTGATATGTTTCTGTTTGTCTCTCATGTTCAACTCAGCCCAAATGATGAGCAAAAGTTCCTGAGGACAGACAGCTGCACTTGGCTGGGAAATTGTTGAGCAATGTGGGTAAGCAGGGACATGGTATATAGTATTGGTTGCCATGTTTTATCCCTTCACTGCAGGTTGAAATTGAAATGGAACATTTTCCTGAGTTTGAAAATGATGTGGAGTTCACTGAGCGGCTCATCTCAGAACAGTCTGTGTTTTGCCTGCCAGCTACGGTGAGTCTGACACTGAGAGCCCCAGGCGTCTCTAGGTACTAAGTACAGGGAGAGAAGCAATAGGGGGTTGTATCCTTGAGCTCTGGGGACAGTCTGGGAATCTAGTATGCAATGTCCATGGTCTGTAATGGTGTTGTATGTACTGCCTGTGAAGTCCAAGTGCAGTGTAGGGATGGCAGTTGGTAAGTTCCAGCTCACTAACAGTCCTTGGTCAAGCTGCCAGGATTGTCCCAAACTTGCTCTTTATTTCAGATGTTGTCAGAGTTGTATCCCTGAACTGTATGTACCCCCATACCTCCTTGCTGAAGTCACTCTCTCAGAGGCCTTGGGGCTGCTCCCACCTGTGCTCCTTCACAGGCTCCATTTCCAGTCCCCTACTCTTGTAGGAAGAGACTGCAGACTTGAGAATCATGTCTGTGCTTACGTCCATCCTGCTGTACATCCTGCACTGATTCCTAGGACCTCAGACATTCTCCAGCTCTGACCCTCTCTAACCCTTTGAGGAGAAGGAAGGAATCCCTACCTCTTTATGGACTGTTCCCTGTCCACACAGTGCTTTGGCCCGTGACTGGCACAGCATTATGTCTGCACTAATAAGTTTTACAGAGGGAGCTGGGAGTTATGCTTGGAATGGAACAATTAGTCTAATGGAGTGAGAGTCCAACCATGCCATCCTCACTCTGTGTTCTGTGCTGACCATTTTCACTTGTTGATATAGAATATGGCCCCAAGGCAGGGCTCTGAGACAGCAACAGTATCCCAAATAATATGCCAGTCTCATTCTTTATCGTTTCAGTGCTTTGAGTACCCAAACTTCTTCCGTGTGGTAATCACTGTACCTGAGGAGATGATCTTGGAGGCCTGCAGTCGCATCCAGGAGTTCTGTGAGACGCACTACCAGGGTGCTGAGGGGGCCCAGGATCTTGAGTGTGACAAGTAGCTACAGCCAACCTCCTGCCTCTGCTAGGCTAGACCTTGTGTGAGGTGGCAGGCAGGGCTGCTTCCAGCCAGCACCACATTCTCCTGCCTGTAGGCAGGTGCTGTCCTGCTGCTTCAGCTGTTTTGCTCCACAGACCCCTCAGCACCATAGAAAGAAGCAGACCTTCTCTCCTTTTCCACTGCACTTCCCGCATCCTCTGGCATCTGGTGCCTGTGGTCTCCATATACTCTGCATCTGCACCCCATACTGGTCTCAGTGCTGGCCACAAACCAGCCATAGGCAGTGACACCTGGCTGCTCCTGCACCAGGACCCATGGCATTGACCCTGGGTGGCCAGTAGCTCCTGCACTGCCTGCACTCCCCCTCTGGGGCAGGAGATGGCCATGATCTCAGAGGACAAGAGACACTCACCCACCTCCCACCTGTCTTACTTTAGGAGGCCAGAGCGCTTTATACCAAGCCCTTTGTCCTGCAAAGGGAGTAAGTTATTGTGACTTTTTTTTATTAATAAATCTGACATGGCAGTCCCCATGGTGTGTCAGTAAGGGCTTACGCCCAGTGGGTCACTCTTGTTCAGCCTGTGGTGCCTCATGTTCACCTCTGTCCCTGCAGCTTCCTGGCTGGGACCTGTCCTGGCACCAGCTAAAGCACAGGGACAGCCTTTTCAACCCTGGCAATGCTCACCAGGTTGTCAGGGCAGGACAGGCCCTGCGAGCCTGGTACAGACAAGAGCCAACTGCTCCCGTTCCAGTGAGACTAGAAGCTCCCTATGGTGTCTGGGCCCCTCCACAGCTTGTCCCATCTTCTGCTGCTTGTTGATCCTAACAGCCACCCTCAGGATCCCAGCAGAGTGATGTGTGCTAGTGCCCAGGTGGGCAGTGCTGGGCACCAACCTCCAGATGTTCAAGCTGGGTGTTTCCCACTCCTGCAGTAAATGCCAAGGTGGTACTTCTCTGAGGTACTTTCACTGTGTGAGTGTTTGTGACATGCCACCATGCCCAGGTGGCTGATGGCTGAATGCATAAGCCCCATAAAGTACAAAGAACTGATGTCCTGGTGCCTAATTGAAAAATGGGCCCATCAAACTAACTGCTGTAGTCAGAGGCTTGAGGAACATTTTCTCTTCATAGAGGAGCGATGTACAGTGTGCTTCATGCTATCACCGGCATCTCTGTTCACTTGTTTTATGGTGAGATGAGGCTCACAGGCCGACTTTGCCTTCCCTCTGGTATGAAAAATGAGCTGGCTTTGAATTACATGCTGCCAGACCTCCTGCCAGGTTCTGTGGACTCCTCTTCTGTCCAGCACAAAGTCTGAGTACCAGTATGCAGGAGGAAGCTATGTGAGAAAAAGAGCAGTGTATGAAAAGGTACACGTCAACTGTGTCCAGGCTACATCCTTTCCTTTCAAACAAAGCAATCCCAGAAAAAAAAGAAAAAAAAGAAAAAAAAAAAAAAAGAGAGAGTGGAACTTTGGAGATATGAGGTCACTATGAGTTCCTTGAGACAGAGATTGACAAATGATAAATAGAATGATGTGTGAGGAGTCTGTTGGGCCAGGAGGCCTTTACAGCATTGACATCACTGCATTGTACTGTGTTGCATCTACTGCAGCTGTCAAGTTTGTCTTCTTGAACTCTTCCCCAAGTATCTCGGGTTTTTAATTTCCATTAATAATGAATAGTTTCCCCATTTTTAAACAAAGCTGCTCCTTTCAGATCCATCTGCCTTCATGGATCCCCTTTCCTCCAGAGCTCTCCCAGAGATGTCCGTTAACATGCAGCTAATCTTTAGTGATTAACATCGTCCTGGTTCCTCTTAGCCCAGTAAGCATCTGACCAGCAGCCAGAGGCATACACCTCTTTATTTTTGCCTTATAGATCTCAACATACTTAGATTTTTCAAGGCTACTTCTTCTATTGCCATCATCTGCTGTAAACATAACACTGCCTTTGTGTCAAGAGTGCTTTGGTAGAATTTTTCAGCACTCTAATGGCTGATCCTCCATGTCTTAGCTGGGGAGCACAAGCTGTATTCCCCTAGGCAGGCTTGCAGTATGTTTATCCTCTTTTCTGCATTGTCTGGGCAAGCCACGTTTAGGAGGAAACACTCCAGAGACCTAGATGGTGAGGCAACCTTGTGCCTAGGCTACACTTATGCTTTCCTAGAGAAATGAAGGAATTTCTCAGCTCTTAAGCAGATGAAGAAATTAAAGTAAATTAAATTAAGTGTTCTCAGTTTCCAAAGGAGCTGGCAGCAGACTCACTTGCCTGTAGTGCCATAGTTTGCCCTGCTGGGCTGGGCTCAATCACACCTGCCAGCAGTTAGGCCATTAGTTCATCCACGTGCCTTAAGAACATCGATTCAGCCCACTCTCCTGGTACTCTCCTCATCTACTATCTCCTCCAGCAGCCCTGACTGCTCCTTCATGGGGGCTGTTGTCTGGAATAGTTACTGATTGTCTCCCACCGTGGAGCTACAGCCCTTGACCACGAGATACTGTCTTGGACTAGCCTGTTCTTCACTAGAAAGCAGAATGCACCTGGATCCATTGGGATTTGTCCTGGGCTGGAACCTGGGCAGTCGCATGGAGATGATCAAGGTATGACCAAGGAGGTCCTGGCATTGCTCTGGAGTGGAATGGGGAACAAGATGCTATGGGAAACTGGTTGTGCAAAACTTGTTTGTATGTGAAGGGTGGCACATAACCTCATTTGTCCAAGATGTATGTGCAGGCCCTGTCAGAACTTGACACCAGGTGAGCTGCCCTCTTTCAGTAGTATTACCCACAAGTACTGGAGGAAGGAAATATTCAGTGTGTCAAAGGGAGCGGTGGACAGGATTCCACAAGGGAAGTGGGGGACAGCGTTTTCTTAAGGTGACTAGGAACAATTTTGAAACCAGACTATGAGAAAGTAGAGGAGCTGTGGAGAAGGAGGACTCAGTGTGGGCCAAGTCTTGCTATTGCCAGGACAAGCACACAAGGCATGTTGTCTGCAGGGGTACTGTCACTTAAAAGCTGGCTAGCTAAGCTTACTAACTGTTCAGAACAAGGTTGGGGTTATGTCTTATATATTAGCCCTCGGTCTGAGAACCCAGCAGAAGGGTTCACTCATGTATGTGTGAAGCAGGGTGAGCAGAAGAGTCAGCCAGCATCTTTACTCTTGCCTACTGCAACTCTGGGTAATCTTTTCTGTATGCTTGCTGTACTCACACGCACCTATTTCCTGAGAATCCTACTCCCAGCCATTGTCAATGTTCCATGAGTAAGCTGTAAGTCATTTCCTAAACTGTTTGGCATGTTAGACAAATCATTGAGCTAAACGGGAGCAAAGTCTGAAGATCAAGTTTATCTTCTGGGACTAGACTGTGTCAATTCAGGCTTGTCTATTTATCTTGAACTGTTTATAATTCAGATTATAACTTCACAGTTTATCTCAAACTCAAGGAAAAAAGCTGTTGCAGCAGAAATCCAGTATCACACTAGATCGTGCCAGGAAATTGCTATGGAGAGATGTCTCATGTAGGACATCGCTTAAGTCATCTTTCTTGTTGTTCCTCGTTTTGCAAATCAGATGGGGTGAGTTCTGCTGTGGCTCAGGAGGAACCAGTCCTAACTGGCATTTAATGTGGGCATTGCACCTATTCATTCTGACACTTGCCTGACTGTAGATTTTTCTTTCCATCTCTTATGAACAACCAATTCTAATGCAACCAGAGTGAATGTGTAAAGCATCCCTGCCAAAAAGATCTCTTTCCAAAAGCTAAACAATTCTGCTCTGCTCTGCTGCCTTCAGCCTTATGAAAGCAACAAGCAATTGAAGTACAGGTTCCTTTTTTTTTTTTTTTTTTT
>PPHD01000865.1:31899-47969 GCA_002909625.1 Bambusicola thoracicus
GAGGTTTGAGGTCAGGATGAGTAACATAGGAATGCTGACTGTGCTCATGATGGTTTTACCTGCAGCAGCAGAGGGCCACTCTCCAAAGCTACAACAAAGGCTGGAGTAATGCAAATCTGTTACTGAAATTAAGTTTGGGGTGTATGGGAAAGAGGAATTATGTGTAGATGGAAGCAAACAGATTGCCAGAGGAGTGGAATCGGGTGTCAGAGCTCAAACCCCTCCACAAGCCACAGCTAAGTACTAGAGAAACCACATGGAGCAACTACACTGCAGCGGAAGAGGAAATATAAATGGAAGCCAAACAAACAGAACATTCTTTGTCATGCTGCCACCTGGGAACATAGAATGCCAGAAGAGGCACAACGATAACCATACAGTGTTTTCTGGAAAGGTCTTTTCTGTTTTCTTTTTTCTTTTTTTTCTCCCAGAATGGCTGTCTTCAAGACAAAGCTTCCCCCCCCTTCCCCCCTCCACATGCTCTGTTCCTGTGCCTGAGCCTTCAACACTGATGGCAATGTTGGCAAAATGTCTGCATTCATTTGTCATATAGTAGGAAAATGGAATAAACCAGCTGTAGTTGTAAATGAAAACTCCTTGGTTTGCACATAGGGATCTATTTCTGGGATGAGGTGAACCCACTGATTTTCCAGCTGAAATAATTATATCTTCCAGTTTTCAAAACCAGGAGTTCTTGACCTGGGAGTTGTCACAGTTTTCGTGAGAATGAGAAGAATTCATGCTACTGCTAAGACTATAAAGACAGGTTAGGAACGCAGGACCAGATAAATGTCAGTGTTTGGGAAGCCCTTCGGAACTGAATCCACGTCTCACCACTAAACAGGGCCTAGCACACTGAAATATTCAAATGCATTACTAAGTCAGTAAACTGTGCAAGCTGGGTTTGTCCTATAGGTGATGGTTGTTCCTTCAGCACAAAGTCAGTAGCTATCCAAATCTTACTTTAAATCATTCCTTCTTTCTAGATGAAGCAATCAGCCCCAGGCATTGTGACTGAAAACATCTTAAAGCATCTGGGACATGGTTTATTTCTGGAGATGACTAAAATAGGGTTCTTCTAAGTATAAATCCTGTTGTTTAAACTTAAGATCTTATTCCTAATGCCTAATCTTAGGATCTTATTCCTAATTCCTAAACTTATAGCTTAAATCAACATATTCAGCTAAAAGCATAGTCTCAGAAGCCAGTTTTTACTGCAGTTGTAGTGAGGAGCTTTGCACTTGAGGTGCCAAGAAACCTGTTTCTTCACAGACATAGACTCTCTTCAGTACATTACTAATTACATTTATACATGAACCAACGTTAGCTGGAGTAGCTCAAGTTTTATTATGAATATTTGTTTTTGATGGACTTGACTCTGTTTTTTTTTTTCCAGCTAAATATTTAATTTAAAAACAAAAAACAACAAAAAAAAACCCTTCAGTGTTTCCAGTCTCTGGTAAACAAATGACATGAAATGGCATATGATGTATTTTCTTACTTTGCTGTTTAGATAATTATTTTTACTTCTGCTTCCTCAGCAAATTCAGGAAAAAAAACCTGGTCCGTAGATTTCAGTGCCTCATCACTACACTTGTGCTGTATTTCCCCACTGCAACTATTGGCAATAATTTTTTTTTTTTTTTTTTTTTTTTTAAGCACCAAAAGTATACAGGGTGGTTACCTGAAATTTTAAAGTTGGAGAAGTGGAAGCAAAGGTGACTAAAAAAAATTCTGGGTGAGGAAAAAAATAAACTTCAAGGCAGCAAGCATGACTGATAAAACTGTGGCTCTATCTGTTGGCACGTGCATAAGTAAGGATAGGTGCAGATTGTTTAGAAACAGATGTCAAGTTTATATTGTGCAAGTTTAGAAGAGCAAACTCTATTCTTATAGCAATAAAGTGTTAAAATAGAAAAAGTCAATAATCAAAGGGGCATTTAAAAATAAACTCCTTTGTATTCCTTTGTGTTGCTTTTCAACCTAGCACATACAATGAGTTTTTCATTGGTAATTTTAGTTAAGAATGGCTAGAATTCATTCACTGTAGTTGTGAAAGACTGGAATTCCTTGATAATGATGAACGGAAGCAAATAGGAAACATCCAAGCTTCAAGTAATGGGTTGCAGACCTGGTGCTGCCTGTCTGGGAATTGTCTTAACCTCAAGGTTCTGGCACTCAAGTTGCTACATTACTCACTCTTCCAGCTTTATAAATGTAGCTGTTGCAGTTAAACAAGGAGGATAGGTGTGTATTTCCTTGGGCTACAAAGTATTCTTGACATGAACAGTGCAGTCCCTTAATGTCTCCTTAGAAAAATAAGCTGCCTCTCAGCTGAGGAAGCACAGCTGCATTCATAGTAAAACTGAGTGAAGAAAGGGTTTCTGCCGTAGGAGGAGGCAGAGACAGAATGCTTTGAGCCTGAACCACGATAGAGATATCTCCAGGTTCCATTAATGGAAAAGTGAAACAAAAAGACCTATCCCCGCATGCTCACACAAGCAAGAGTACATCTGTGGACAAGCAGTGCCTTTCAGTTCAGAACAGATGGAAGAGGGACACCTATTAGCTCTGCTTTTTTTGTTTGTTTGTTTTGTTTTGTTTTCTTATCCAGTTCCTATACCTGACGAATTTACCAAGCATCTATTAAAAGGTTAACAGTGTTAGACAATGTCTTCAAATAGTTTTACAAAGGTAAAAGCACCTTATGCAGACTTGGAAGTTGGCAATGCAGACATGATTAATTGCCTTGAAAAAGATAAGCTTATTCTCCTAATGTCACCTAAGATAGGTAAAACTAATAATAAAAGATACAGTAAGCCTTATACCCCATCTTTTTTTGTGTTACAGCCATGTAAGGTGTTATACATCCTGAGTTCTAGAGCAGCTTTGGTTCCACAAGACTATTTCATCAAACTGTGAAGTAATGAAACTGCTGAAATACATCATGCAAGCTGGAACAGGTGTTTCTGGTTAAGAGCCTCATGCTACTGAACCTGGCCATCAGCAGTCTTTGGATTTTGAATCCAGCTGCAAAAGATCTAGCAAACAATACTTATTATTTGCTATGGTATCTTCCAGTCTCTTCTTAAGTGCCTATCTGGTCTTCCACGCAAATCCCAAGGAACTAGTCAGAGCAACAGGAATATACCATATCATTCTCACTGTTTCAGTAGAAATGAACAATCCAATAAAACACCACAGTGTTAAAGTTCTGGCATTTATTTTGTTAACACTTGTCAATAATACAAGGCAGTCAGATGGTGTTTTCTGAAGCAGAAGTCTCAGTGCACAAAGTTACCACTGACTTTCAAGATAATGTGAATTTAGCTTAGACTTGGCAATTTCCTAAGTCAGCTTAATCTTACTAAGCGTACTACAGTGCAATAAGCAAAAACAGTAAATATAACTGTTACAAATATATAACAGTAGTAGTAGAAAAATATCAATCTCTGCTTTTATAAACCCATTTTACTTCACCAAAAGGATGACTGAATTACAGACTTACAGGAGTTCTAAACAACTAGTGCCAAGCTGTTACTTTGAGTGATCATCCTAGTAATATTTCAATAGAGTCCAGAGCACGATTTCAGGTTGAAATAACTGAATTTTTTAGATTGTGACCATATATTAGAAATTATTTTCTTACTCCTTCAAACAACACAGCTGATACTTTGAGCACATTTTTTACTTCAAGTCTGAGATGGATACTAGGTTACTTCACCGAGATTGAGGAGTTTGGAACTCTTCAGCCCGTAGCTAGGGAAGGGCTAATTATTGGTTTTGAAATCATAAAGCTAGATGATATATTTAATGTCATTAAGCAAATCCTGCAATATTAACACTGGAGAACACATATTAAAATGATAATAAAAATTCCAGTGACTGCCTGCTGGCTTGAGAGACCACTGTAATATGATACTGATTATTACAGTGTCCCAGATAACGTTTTTGGCCATTCCCAGACCTCAGCATTGATTCATTAGACCAAGTGCCTCAAATAAGTCATCTTGCATGAACACTTTTCACCATCTTTTTAGGCCACTAAACTTTCAGTGGTATCTTTGCCACATGTCAGCTACTAATCAAGGTCTATTAACAACAACAACAAGATAACGAAAACAGCTAGCAGAGCAGGTTTAGATGACCGCCTGCAGCACTCTTAAATGACACATGTAACAGACAGCATAATAATAAAGCTTTAGTCAGAGAACTGAGTGAGATTTACCCAATCCCATTCAAAATCCTTTGCATACAGCAAAGTACAGGTCAGACTGTCAAGTATATAGTCGATATACAGTTTAAAATCAAATTTTTAGTGAGAAAACTTGATATCGGATGGGACCTCTCCACCATTTTCACTTCAGTATATTCGGAATGCAGTACAACAACCTTTGATAAGCTTTATCTTAAAGCATTTCTGAAACTTTAAAAAATGCAAGTGTGATGGAAAATTCTGAAGTACTATTCTGAAGTGACAAAAAAAAAAAGAAACAAACAAATTAGTGCCACAGTCCTAGATCTGTCATTTCACCTTGCTTTGCTATTTTAACTTTTCCTAAATGCTACTCGCCTTGCTACATTTTCAGCTCCAAATTTTGCTATCAATTTACTTCTGACATCCTCATCATCCTTTTGCAATTCTAAGTCATCCTCTCTGCTCCACACGGGGTACCCATCCAGACGCTGCCCTGCATGCAGATAGTATGAAGTAGCCTCCACTTCACCACTGTTTTTCAGAAAGGCCTGTGTAACAGTGAGCAGGTCCGTGTGGAACTCCTCCACGAAGTGCTGAATAATTTGTGCTGCTTCTTCAGCCTTGCTGGAATCAGAGCAAGTGTTTGTTTGTTTATTTTCTCCTTGAGCAGCAGGGAGAGCACAGTCCTCCAGTCCAGTTTGCAGGCCAGACGCCGCTTCACGTGGAAACATTCCTTCTCCATTTTGCAGAAGAAGTTCATCTGGAGTGTCTGAGGTGTCACTTCCTGACTGTAAGTAAGAAGAGACATCAGTTAGACAAGGTAGCTTCTGGCAAGCTTCTTTTATTGCCGCTTTACTGCACTGTCTTCTACCATGACTTTCTACAAGGTATAAGGTAATTACGAGGCACAGCAAAATTCAGTGACTGAAGTGAAGCAATACATTAACAAGGTTCTGCAGGAGCACATAAAAACATTGAGTAGAAAGCAGTATTTGAACAACTTAAAAAAAAAAAAAAACAACGAACATTTTACGCCCAAGGTGAAAGCTGCCAATACAGCTTTTAACATGTGACAGCACATCACGTTAACTTCCTTAACTAAATTTGAGCAGGGAATTAAACTAAGTACATGCATCCTCTTCCACACGCTGCGCTGAGGCGCTGACCATCACGTACAGTGCATTTCACAGCTCACACGAAGCTTCTACTTCACTATAGCAGAAAGGCCATCATGGGACAAAATAATTCAGAAGTTTATTGTGTATTGATTCATAGTTATTTCGTGGCACCCTGGAAGGCCCTCTGTGACCATCCCACTCGGCACCGCGACAGAGCTGCTCCACGCTGGCATCTTCGCGCTTACCTCGGAGCTCTCAAACTCCCGATTCGCTGCCTCAAAAATGCCCATCGGTGCCGCGGCCTCCTCCGTCTGCTGGGGCTCTGTGGGAAGAGGCGTGCGCAGTGTCGAACTGTAGCGACACACACCGCCTCGCTCCCCCCCGCCCCCCCGGTCCAGCCCAGCCCAGCCCCCGCCCGCAGCTCACCCCGGTGCAGCGGCCGCAGGTGCCGCAGGTAGCGGTCGCGCATGGCCTGCCAGCTGTGCCGCGTCAGCCCAGTGCACTCCAGTTCCTTCCATAGCGCCGTGCCACTCACCCGAGCCCCGCTCCGCTCGCGCACGGCCCGCAGCAGCGCCGCGTCCTCCGCCTCGGTGAAGGGAAGGCGGCCGCGCGGAGAGGCAGCGAGCGGCGCGGGGCCGCTATGCCGGTAGAGGTCTAGCGGCAGCCTCCGCTGGCTCTCCACGCACGCTACCACATACTCGGTGGAGACGGCTCCGTCAGGCGCCGGCTCCCCGGGTTGCACCAGGTGCACGGCGCCTGGCTCCTGCACGCGGCACAGCCCCGCACCCCCCGCCAGCAGCAGCGGAGCCAGGCGCAGTTTGGCCATCCCAGGCCGTATGTAGAAGCGCATGGGGGTGCCGTCCTCCCACACAAACACCTTCCGTGGGGCCGCCGCCATCTCCGCGCTCGCTGCGCAGGCGCACTGATACCGGAAGCGCGGGGCAGAGACGGGAAGATGGCGGCTGCGGCGCAGCGGGAGTTTGATGCAGCGGACGCTGAGTCGCACCTCAGTAAAAAGTGAGGGTGGGGGGGCCGGCGGGGCTGGGGAGGAGTGAAAGGGCGAAGCGTATGTCTGGCTGACGCGGGCGCGAATCCGCTCGACCATTCGTCGGAGCGTGCCATGCTGAGCCCTGCTGCTGTGCGGCTCTTCGGCTGGGCCCGGAGGGCCGCGCCCGCGCTCCGCTGGTGCCAGGTACCTCATGGCCGAAGCAGGTCGGTGCTCGGAGGTCCGGCTGCGCCCGTTTCTTTCTTCATGAAACTTCGAACGGCAGAGCTGGGGCTGTGGGTGCTTGCGGGACGTGGGGTGGGGCGGGCCGTGAAGGCTGCTTTTTGCGTCTTGGTGGCGCCTGGCTTCCTGCAGGGCGAGAGTGCGTGGGGCAGCTGTGCTCCGTAACCTCTCATGGGAAGGGAGGTGGGAAGGGAGGGCCCTGCGGACATCCGCCAGCACACAGGAGCTTTTTTTTCCAGATTTGTTCACACAATGTCCAAGTAAGTTTTAGTTTTTTTCTGAATATTTCTATCTTTTAGAGAATAGACCAAGAGAGGTTAAAAAGGGTAACTCTCAAACATGCTTAAGTATTGCTTTGTTTTTTTTTGCTGAGCAGGGGGGATGATAGGGTTGTTTGTACAGTTGCTTCTTGGCAGTCTTGCTGCATGCTCTCCTACAGAAGTATCGGGGTATGCACGGCATCCAATTTCTTTGTATTTTACAGCGAACTGAAGAGACGTCTGAAGGCTGAGAGAAAAATCGCTGAAAAGGAGGCAAAACATAAAGAACAAAGTGAAAAGCATCCAAATAAGCCTTCCTTGGCTGCTGATTCAGAGAATAACATTGGTGCCGATGAAGAAAGCTTGGATCCAAATGTGAGTGTGGCCACATGCTTAATACTGTTCTGAAAATAAGCGTTACTGATTTACATTTGATTTTTGTTCAGAGTAAAATAAGTAGTTAAAATAGAGAGTGACCTATATATTCCTAAATCAGAGCAGTTGTTTTTCAATTTACAATCTGTAAAATACTTTGAGATTCTGACAAAATTGTTTGGTTTTGTTTGTTTCTTGTGACAGCAATACTACAAGATCCGTAGTCATGCAATCCAGCAGCTGAAGGGCACCAATGAAGATCCTTACCCCCACAAGTTCCATGTAGACTTATCTCTCTCAGATTTTATAGAGAGGTACAGTCACTTACAGCCGGGAGATCACCTGACAGATATTACAGTGAGTGTGGCAGGTAAGGTGTAATCTAGGATTCAGGAAGGTGGTCTGCAGAGCCAAGTTCTAGCTGATTTTAGAGATGGGATGGTGTCTTTTCAAATTTTGCTGATCTTGCTGCTCCTTTCAGTCTTGAAGCTAAGTCTGAAGCAGTTTTGGACTGTTCAACATAGGACCTTTCAGACTGAGCAGACTGCAAAATTCCTTATAAGTAGATGATCAGATAATTTGGGCTTCAGGACCCCCAAAGCTCATGTGAACTTTTGTGCAGTCTTAGTAGTTTTGAGGCTTTAACTGCCTCTCTTTCACACTTAGTGATCAGTTTAGGACTGATGATCTTTTATCCAAGTGATAATGTTGTGGCTTTTGCTGCTGTGTCATAAAATCATAGAATGAATCGTAGGATGGTTTGGGTTGGAAGGGACCTTTAAGATCACCTAGTTCCAGCCCCCTGCTATAGGCAGGGACACCTCCTGCTAGACCAGGTTGCTCACAGCCCCATCCAGCCTGGCCTTGAATCCTTCCAAGATGGAACATACACAGCCTCACTGGACAACCTGTTCCAGTGTCTCACCACCCTCACAGTCAATAATTTCTTCTTACTATATGGTCTACTCTCTTCCAGTTCAAAACAATTTTCCCTTTTCTGGTCGCTACCTGCCCTGATAAAAAGGACCTTCCCAACTTTCTTGTAGATCCCCTTCAGTTACTGGAAGGTTACTATAATTTCTCCTTGGAGCCCTCTGTTCTCCAGGCTGAAGAGCCCCAGTTCTCTCAGCCTGTCCTCACAGAGGAGGTGCTCCAGCACTGTGATCATCTTTGTGGCTCTTCTCTGGTCCTGCTCCAACAGCTGCATCCTTTTAGGGACTTGTTTCCCAATGACCTGCATTTTGCTGCTTAGGTCGTATCCATGCAAAGCGTGCCTCTGGAGGGAAACTGATTTTCTATGATCTTCGTGGTGAAGGAGTCAAGTTGCAGGTCATGGCGAATTCCAGGTAAGTAGAGGTATTCCTATTAGCATTCTAAACTGAACTGCATTCTAAGACTTAGAGATCTGTATTTTCGTCTCTGTTCTAGTAGGGATTGGCTTGGGCAAGTAATGTTTTGTTTTGAATGTTGTCAGTCATTGGCTTCCCTCTTACCTTTTTTAAGAATTTAGCCTGAGAAGAGATGTGCAAGACAACTGTAATGTTAAATTTTAAGCAAAACTGCTGTTACTGAATTTTGTAATTACAGGCTTTACAAGTCTGAGGAAGAATATTTCCGTATTAACAACAAACTGCGTCGTGGGGACATTATTGGTGTAGTGGGGAATCCTGGGAAAACAAAGAAAGGAGAACTGAGTATTATTCCTTATGAAATAACTCTTTTATCTCCATGCCTACACATGTTGCCTCATCTTCACTTTGGCCTCAAAGACAAGGTACCTGTCATACTTGCTGCTTTTGGAGATGATTTGACAGAGTTTTGATTGAATGATCGTTTTTATTTGCTAATGATATTAGAGAGCAAAGAACCATTCATCTTGTTTTGTTTTGGTACCCTTCATTTTGGTTTTTTTGGCAGTCCATTTTGGCTTGTTCTAAAGATGTTTCTTTCAGGAAACTAGATATCGGCAGAGATATTTGGATTTAATTCTTAACGATTATGTGAGGCAGAAATTTATAACCCGTGCAAAGATTGTGACATATATTCGGAGCTTTCTGGATGAATTGGGCTTCCTTGAGGTAAGACTTCCTTGTTATTTCTGTCTGCGTACCAAATGTCTTTGGGGCTTCTCAGTTTCGGGGATACTTTGTATACAAGTTCACCTACCAAGTTTTTTTGAAGTGAGAGTAGTTAGCACAGTGTATTTTATCAATTTACAGTAATGGAATCTGGAGGGTTTTTTTTTGTTTTTTTTTTTTTTTAAGTTATGGACAGGTACTTGCTTGATTTTTAGAAAAATACTGCCACACTGTCATAAGTATTGTACTGTATTCTTCAGTTTATTGTCAGGGCTTGTTACTTTGCAGTCAGTTCAGTCCCCTGAAGTTAAACTGTATCTGTGATTCTGGTACTGTCTGGGATGTTGCCTAGGCAGGAAAGAGAGCTCCTTTGAAACTTAGGCAGAAAAAAAGTATAGACTTGCAAAGCAAGGTCAGACTGCACAGGAAGACTGCAGTTCACTATTGCAGGGAGAAAATTCTATGACCACAGATCATCTGGAATTGATGCTGGCCAGTACGGTGCTGAATATCAAAGATAGCTTTTTCAAGTGTTAACAGCAAGAGAAGTTTTAAAGAAGATACTGGTCTATTACTTGCTGAGGCTGGTTGCCTCGCAAATTGATGATAAAGTCGATGATAAAGCAGAGATGTTAAATATCTTGTTTGTTTATCCCTGTCTCTAAACACCGGTGATAGTCCTTGGGACCCCTGGAATGCAGGGTTGGAGGTCTGTGTCTGGTGAAGGGCTAAGCTCCCAGTGAATGTTGATTTGGGATGGGCTTTGCTTTTGCAGTTGTAGTCTCCAGGGCTCAGTGGGTTTCTTCTCAGGGTACTGAAAGTGTTGGCCAATGTTGTTGCAAGATCTCCCAGTTATTTATCAGTGATTCTGGGAATCTGAAGAGGTCCCAGATTTATAGGCCTGTCAGAGTCTCTCTTTGGTGCCTGATAAACTTATGGTGAAATTATTCTGCATGTTACTGAAAAATATTTGAAAGACTGTGCAGTCATCAGTCAAAATTTGCATGGGTTTGTGAATGGAAGGTTGTACTTTACTAATTTAATAGTCTTTCATGACATTGCCTAATAGACAAAGTGAAAGCAGTGGACACAATAAAAATTCCAATACTGTCTCTCTCTCTGTATCCTTCCAGACAAAATGTATCTTTCTTGGCAAAATCTATCACAATGTGATGAGTGAATAGCTTTCTGAAGGGTTGGGCTCAAAGAGGTGTAGTAAATGGGATAACATCAAGTTGGCAGCCAGTTACAAGTGGTCTTCCCAAGGGCTCAGCTTTAGGGCCAGTTATCTTCAGTGCTTTTAGCAATGATCTGAACTCATCGATATAATGAGTTAAGTACTACCTCATTTCCCTTGAGAATGGAGAAGCCTTACAGAGTGAGCTTAAAGCTGTGTTGAGGGAGGTTCAGATTGGTTACTAGGAAAAAATTATTTGCTACGAGGTAGGTCAGGCACCGGAACTGGTGCCCCAGGAAAGCAGTCATGTCCCAAGCTTGCCTGTGTTCAAGAAACATTTGAACTGTTCTCCTAGATATATGGTTTAACTCTTAGATTGCCATGTGTGGAGTCAGGGGTTGAACTGAATGGTTCTCCTGGGTCCCTTTCATATTATGATATTCTATAATTCTAAATAGCTTAAGTGACTTGTCTTTATTGGCTGTGTGGGAGAATTGGCCTTCAGAATTGTTTTCACATCCTAATATGTCAAAGAATAAATGAAATCCAGAAAATTTTCATTAAAGGTAGTTGTGGTTGGTTGGTTGGTTTGCTTGTATTATAGAGTTCTACTGTAGAAACAGAAATGTCCTAAGGATGAAAGCAGGGCATGTATTGAGGGAGAAGCCTGGAAACATTTATGACGATGTTAATTTTCTTTGTTATTTTACAGATTGAAACTCCTATGATGAATATAATTCCAGGTGGAGCTATGGCAAAACCTTTTATCACATATCACAATGAGCTGGATATGAAGTTGTATATGAGAATTGCTCCAGAGCTTTACCATAAGGTGAAACACAAACTTCTTGTGGTTAAGCCCGTATTCTCCAAATTGTTGTCATCTCACATGATCAGTGAATGGTTGAGGTTGGAAGGAGACCTCTGGAGGTCATTTGGTCCGAACACCATATTCATGCAGGGACCCCTGCAGCAGGTTACCCAGGACTGTATCCAAATTGCTTCTGAATATTTCCACAGAGAGATACTACACAACCTCTCACAGCGACCGGTGCCGCTCTTTAGTCACCCACACAGTACAGAATAGTTTCTGATGTTCAAATTATGTCTGCTGTGTTTTTGTTTGTGCCCACTGCCTTTTCCTGTCACTAGGCATCACTGAAACGAGCTTGGCTCAATCTTTCAAGCTCTTTCTTCAGATATTTATGTACATTGTTAAGATTTCCCCTGGAGCATTCTCTTCTCTAGTCTATACAGTCCCAGCTCTCTGAGCTTTTTCTCATTGGAGAATCATTCTAGTCATTCATTCATCTTTGTGGCACTGATTTGTTTTCAGTGTGACCATGTCTCTCTTTTACTGAGGAGTCCAGAACTGATCATTGTACCCTCTGATGTTACCCCACCAGCACTGAGTGGAGGGGAAGAATGACCTCATTTAACCTCCTGGCAATACTTTGCCTAATGGAGACAATAATATGTTAGCTTCCTTAGCAGCAAGGTCATATCTCATTCTTAAAAAAAAAAAAAAAAAAAAAAAAAAGAAAGGTGTAACTGAAGAGATAATTATTCCTGCATTATAGTGGACTCATTGGAATGGCATTAACAGAACGAAAATTGAGTCAGATTTATCAGGATTTATCAGGTGATATAGCGGTTATGAGCTCGTTCCTGTTCTTTTGATAATGTTATTATTTATTTGAATTTCCTTCTGTTTAGATGTTGGTGGTTGGAGGCCTGGATAGAGTGTATGAAATTGGACGTCAGTTCCGGAATGAAGGAATTGATTTGACTCACAATCCTGAGTTCACAACTTGTGAATTCTACATGGCTTATGCAGACTACCGTGATTTGATGGAAATCACAGAGAAGTTGCTTTCAGGTTACATATGTATTATTAATTAAAAAAGAGTAAGAATTTCCAAAAAGAATTGCATATTGTGTTCCATGCTCTCTTCTTAACTTCACTTTCCTCTTACAGGGATGGTGAAGCACATTACTGGAAGTTATAAGATCTCTTACCATCCAGATGGTCAAGATGGACAGGCCTATGAGATAGATTTTACCCCTCCCTTCCGGCGCATTAGTATGGTGGATGAACTGGAAAAGACTTTAGGAGTGAAATTTCCATCAGCTGAGTCTTTTGAAACTGAAGGTTAGATGTTGATTATGGATGTCTTAATTCTTCCTTAGGAAAAAGGGAGTAAAGATCTGAAGTCCTTAGCCTGGAGTCTGCCAGCTACTTTCTCATGGTGGCATCGCTATGTAGAATTGCCTTTTTCCAGCTTTGTCTGATACAAAAAAGTACAGAAAGAAGTGAAGCCTTCTTGGCATGCAGTGCTTGGCAAGATATGACTGTCTTGCCTCTTTCTTTGTGAACTACATGTAACACTATATACGCAGGAGGCATGATCTGAAGAGTTTTTGATCTGTTGAAGAGGTGCAGCTTTTTACATCTTATTTATTCTGTCTTTTGTGCTGTTGAGTCTCCAGGTCTGTGATGATAGGTTAGGAATAAGATTATTTTTGACTTTTTACAAAATGTGTCTATCTGCTACTTAATTCTTGGAATTCAGAATTAAGAAAATACATGAGTGCACTTTTTAGTAATTTTTCTAATATCTGGCAGTAATAATGTTGGATTGTATATAACTTGTCCAAGTTTCTAAAATGCAAAATAATTCTTTTTAATGTAAACTGGTGAGAAACAGATACCACTTTCGTAGTGTTTGAAACTGACATTTAAGCTAGTGTTTTCCATTATGATTTCTGCTGTTAATGTTTCTACTATTAAGATCTTAAGAATCACTCTAAGACATGTTGAAGCTTGCTGAAAGAAAAGATGTGGTTACCATGGTGGCTCTTACAATTTTGTCTACAATTGCAGAAACTCGAAGGTTCTTTGATGACCTTTGTGCAGTGAGAAATGTGGAGTGTCCACCTCCTAGGACAACAGCCAGGCTTCTTGACAAAGTAAGTAAAGGTGTTTGTTTTGTTTTTTTGTATTGCTGCTGTCTTTGAGGATCTGTCTATAGAAATATCTGGACCAAGGTCTGAGCAACTTGATCTAGCTTACAGGACAGTTGGACAAATGACTTTTATAAGTCCTTTCCAACTGAAATGATTCTGATTTAATAGAAGTCTTTTCAGAGCAAGTTTAGCTGCATGTGAGAAAACACTGATGTGCACTTAAGCTATTTCTACATGACAGTGAGAAACCTTGCTGTGTCAAAATCCTGTCGTGTTCAATAAAATGCAGTTGACTGATGCATGCTTAGTATGAGCTCTAGAAGATTTTAGTGTGAAAAGTGATCTTTTAGGCCCAAGCCAGATGTACTTTATCTTATGTAAGCTTTATTCAAAAGATCTGTGTATTTGTATGTACCTCATTTTTTTTAATCAGTGGCATTACTGCTGCTTTTTCTGCTGCTTTTCTCATTGTCCTGTGCTATGGTATCCAAATTAAATTGTTACTAATTTTTTTTTTAGCAGGTTTTGCTATTTTATTTTTCTTATCCAATTAGGACACATGTTCTCTGTTTAAAAAAAAAAAGACTTTTTTTTTGTGATTACTGTGATTAATAAAGCTTTTTGTTTTCATGGTTTACTAAATGGATTCACTCCGTTTCATGGTTTTACATGGATTAGTAAAGCTTTTCGCTTCTTCTGTACTGAAGAAAAGGAAATAAGATGTTTAGGGAAGGTAGTGTTGGGAAGTGATACTGTACTCTACATGTGTTTTGCTTTTATTTTCCCAGTTAGTCGGTGAATTCCTCGAGGTCACTTGTATCAACCCAACTTTCATCTGTGATCATCCACAGATCATGAGTCCTCTAGCCAAATGGTAAGGGTATGAGGCGTAGTCATAATGTAACTCTTTCAAGTCCTTCACTTCTGCTTCATTTAAAATCAAACAATAAAAACAAAAACAGGAGGTACTGATGTTACATGCTAGTTAAATACTATTCTGACACAAGCCTATACAGATCTTGGTTCCTGAGCTGTGAAGCCCAGCATCCAGGGGAGAGGTGTATTCATGCTGAGTAGTTTAGACAGCTGTTGCTGCCAAATATGGGTAATCCACCTGAAGTAATGTGCATGCTCTTTCAGTTTTGTAAACCCATTTCTTTTAAAATGTGGTTGATTTGTCATTTTCACATAGGCATCGCATTCATCGGGGACTAACAGAACGCTTTGAGCTCTTTGTGATGAAGAAGGAAGTGTGTAATGCATACACAGAACTGAATGATCCTTTCCAGCAGCGGCAGCTTTTTGAAGATCAGGCTAAGGTAGGGTGTTTTGCTAATAGGGATTCAATGATTTAGGTATGTATAAAAGTATTTTCAAATCCGTCACTAGTCCCTGCTGATGAAAAGAGTTATGATTACACAGAGTGAGTGTTCCTCACTCGAGTGAAAGCCTGTTAATAAAACTTGCTTTCTTGTAAAGGAATTTTGCTGTAAGGTAAACAAGTCTAACCTCTGCTGTTGAGTAGTACTTCTAGGTTTTGGAATATTTTTATCTTTAGTAAAGCATTTGACACTGCTAAACTGAGGAAGTATGGTCTGAATAATCAGGTACTGAGGTGGACTGTGAACTGGCTGAAGGAAAGAAGCCAGTGAGTTGTGGTCAATAGGACAGGGTCTAGTTGGAGGCCTGTATCTAGAGGAGTCCCTCAAGGGTCAGTACTGGAACCAGTACTGTTCAATATATTCATCAGTGATTTGGGTGAGGGAATAGAGTGCACTGTCAGCAAGTTTGCTGGTGACACAAAACTGGGAGGAGTGGATGAATGCCAAAAGGCTGTGCTGCCATCCAGTGAGACCTAGACAGGCTGGAGAGTTGGGCAGGGAGAAATTTAATGAAATATAGCAAGGGCAAGTGTAGTGTCTTGCATCTGGACAAGAACAACCGTATGTACCAGTATAGGTTGGGGACTGATGTGTTGGAGAGCAGCACAGGGAAAAGGGGCCTTGGGGTTCTGGTGGACTGCAGGATGATTGTAAGCCAGCACTGTGCCCTTGTGACCAAGTAGGCCAGTGGCATCCTGGGGTGTATTAGAAGGTCTATGGTTAGCAGGGCGAGAGAGGTTCTCCTCCCCCTCTACTGTGCCCTGGTGAGACCGCATCTGGAATATTGCGTCTAGTTCTGGCCCCCTCAGTTCAAGAAGAACAGGGAACTGCTTGAGAGAGTCCAGTGCAGAGCCACAAAGATGGTTAAGGGACTGGAGCATCTTCCTTAGGAGGAAAGGCTGAGGGAGCTGGATCTTTGTAGCTTGGAGGAGACGGGGGTGATCTCATTAATGTTTATTAATATGTAAAGAGTGGGTGTCAGGAGGATGGAGCCAGGCTCTTCTCAGTGACAGTCAATGATAGGACAAGGGGCAACAGGTGCAAGCTGGAACATAAGTGGTTCCACATACATGTGAGAAAAAAGTTCCTTACATTAAGGGTAAGAGGACACTGGAACAGGCTGCCCAGAGAGGTTGTGGGTCTCCTTCTCTGGAGACATTCAAAACATGCCTGGATGCATTCCTGTGTAACCTGGTCTAGGTGCTCCTGCTCCAGCAGGGGGATTGGACTAGATGATCTTTTGATGCCCCTACCAATCCCTGACATTCTGTTTCTGTGATTTTTCGC
>PPHD01000866.1:0-28145 GCA_002909625.1 Bambusicola thoracicus
AAGTCTCTGACCGTTTCTTCCAGAATCACAGGGGGTTTAGCGTGCTCCCCAGGCGAGACTACCAGGTCAGAGAGAGGAGTACCCCGAGGATAACTGGTCTGACCTTTAAAGACAGACGTAAAGAAGGCATTCACAGAATTTCACAGAAAACTGTGACTGCATTTGCAAACTACAATGGCAGAAAGAGCGTTTTAAGAATTTAGTTCCCCAGGTGACAAAAGCTGACTGAGAATTCCGAAAGATAGTAGGTGTCTGTAAGAAAAGAAGGCAGTTTTCAGTCAGCCACAAATCTTGCACTGAAGTATGTGCAAAAATATTCCGAGCGTCCTCACGGTGTTATTATTAGATGCCCCTTAATTCACAGTTGTGGATATGTGCAATGCTGGTTATTTTGTTTGAACTGTTTATCTACCACATAACTACTGCACAAGTAACAGAGAAAAAAGGCCCCACTTTTCCCTACGGATGTCTCTCTGGAGGAACAAACAACTATACTTTCCAGTTCAGCACATATTGTTGTGTACATGCCAAAGATTTACACTCTGGTCATGTTTCTATTGGATGTACTGATTTATTTGGCTTGGATGCTGCCCTCTGTGTAAAAAAGTATTTTGTATTTTGATGTCCTGATGGTGGCAGTAGGAGATTTTACAACAGAGTTCACAGAAAACGATCCAGCAGTAAACAGCCTCATTGTGTCTTGGAGAGGATAAGCTGCCTGAGACATTGTACCGTTATTTATTTCATTCTCTCCACCCAAACACGACCCAGGTGACGCATGCTCATTTACACACACCAGGTAAACAACTGTGAATCATGAACTACTCAGGAAGCCCTGGTAGAAATGAAGTGCTGCCTGAAACATACAGAAATTTCCCTCTGTGAAGTTTTCTTATGGAGAAAGGAAGATGCTTCAAGCATGGGAAGAACGCTGCAGACAGGGAACCCCTGTGTGTGCCCTCTCTGCTCTGCAGCTCCCTTCAGGCAGCAGAATCCACCAGACAGCAACTCTCTCCATGAGCACTTCACCATGTATGTCAAGACATTCACCCTGCCCCTCCATGTGGAACAGTGGGTGTTACATCCCCGGTGATCAGAGGATGTTTGTAGGTGAAAGCAGCTGGGTACACACGGGACTGTTGTGGGAGGCAGCAGCAAACCTGCACTGCTGTGGACGTGCAGCACCAAGTGTGCACTTTCCCAGTGTCCTTGACTGCATCGCAGCTTGCCACAGCTGGCTGCTATGAGAATGAAACTATTTTTCCCTCTGCCTCTTCTTGCCTTGAGTTCTGGCACAGTGTCTAACCTCGCTGACTTGACCCCCTGTACTGCTTCCCATTGGGAACAGGAGATGGCTGGGTCATCCCCATGACCAGGATGGATCTCCCCAGCAGCACAACCAGTGCCTGGCTGTGGTGGTGACCTCGAGTCCTGACATGCTACCAGTAGAGCAATGGGCGTCTCAGTCACACAGACCTAGTGGTACAAACATGTGCGTGATGCAATTGAAAATGGATTAAAAGGGCAAAAAAAAAAAGCAGGAAAGCACAGGTAAAACATGCCATAAAGGGACACAGGTGGGTAGATGTGTGGTTGCTGCCTCTGCTGTCCTCTCCGTCATTAAGTCTGTGTACCACATAACAGCTGTGCTAACCAAGGATGATTCACGAGACACTTAAGCAGCCCAGCAAGTCTGCTAGACTTTTTGTCTTTAAAAATTAAACTGTGGTAATTAATAGTGCCTATAGGTCTTTAAGAGAGATTAGATAGAAAAAAGAAGTCTCTTTCCACTGAATTGCCAGAGACTCCTTAAAAATTATGTTACAGGAAATGAATGCCTGGAAGCCAAGTAGAATGGATATATTCACTGCCTGTGTCGCAGTCTGCTGCATGAGTCCTTGGGAAGAGAAGTTATGAATGCTGACAGCCTGATCCTTATCCTATGCTTGCCCAGTGTAAAGGAGGAGCAGACCCACAGAGAGCGCAGGGAGCTAAACCCTCTCTAAAACCGATTTGTGTGAGACCTGAAGCCCCATCCTGCCCCAACCCAGACCGCTGAGCTGAAACCAGCAAAACTGTTACTGCAGCTCTTGTTGAAAAAGAGGTCTTGGACAAAACTGAGATAGCACCAAAAATGACACCAAAAAAATGTAGCAGGACTGGAATTACTGGGAATATACACCAGCTATTGTTTCACCGACTGAAATCACAAACCTGTATTAAGGCTATCAGAAAATGAATTTGGAGCATTAAAAATGTATAAAGCTTTTTGAGTCCCTAGAAAGATCATTACTAGGCAACATATTGCTGCAGTTCCCGTCACAAGGCGCTGAGAAGGCACAGACCCGGCTCGTATCAGTCGCGCTCCCTCCGCCCTCGCAGCGCAGAAGAGGGGGCCCATTGAGCGCAGCAGTGCCATAAAGTGTCTTTGTGCGAGGAGCTCTCTGCTGCCTTAAGGAGCATCGAGTCAGCGGGAGGCTGCTGGGGCACAGGGGTGGGAGGTCTGAAGTCTGCCGTTGTCGGCATCCCTCTGGCTGAACTGTAGATAGCCCGGTTGTTTGCCACATTTGCTAATAATAGTGCGGCTGTGACCTTGCCCTTAGTGTGAGTTAGCACTCTTTCCCTCTGTTTAGCAGGTTGAATATGACTCAAAGCACCCCACAGGAACACTTCACATGAACGGATTTCATAAATATTCTTTGAAACAGGTTGGCATTCATAGGTGATGCTACTGACCCTGTGCCGTGTGACTGCCCTTCTTATGGCGCATGCAGTTTTCTCCTTTGCTGCTGGGTGTTTCTGTGACAAAGGCACCCAAGGGAATGGCGGCCTCCTCGAGGCTCTGCCTTTCTCTTTCAGCCATTGCATCGAATGCGACACTTTCTCTGCTACTTCTGTAGTTCCGAATAAGTAAAATAATGCACCACCTCTCAGAAGTATTAAAAGCTCAGTTCCTTGTATCTATGAAGTACTTTGAGTTTTCAAGAGAAGGTGCAATGTACTGTAAATGCAATTTATTAGCAGCTATTACTCGTGCAAATAAAAGAGGATTTTTATTTGGCAGGTCTCAGATGGAGAGGAACAGTCATGTCAGACGTGTGCTGTGTCAGTAACAGATGGGAGAAAGAAGAACCAAGACCCCAAACTGCTGGGATTGCTACCGAATCCACGCACAAATGTACTGGCAGGGGTCAGCATTAGGTCTGAGCTCTGCTAAAAGTAACATAGGATTCATTAAGCTGTTGCTCTTTCAACAAGATTTATTGCCAAAGGGCTGTTTTATTTCCAACGTCCTTATATCCTCAGCTTTATATCACATTGGTTGTTTAAATATTTGAGTGCATTCAGGAGCAGCAATTTCATCCCTCCAGCATAAAGACGTTGCAGCTGGCAGTGGCTCAGGGCCAGTAACAGGATGTTAGCAGCCCTGTGTTCAGTGTTTCTCTGCCCCAGCAATCTGGATTGTGTTTTTCTAAATTTATTTGATCATGGCATTCATGAAAATTACAAATTAGCGTCAGCGAGTAGGAGCTGACATGGCCTCAGCATATCTTTGCCATAGCTCTCTGTTCAGCTCTGTTCTGTCCTGAGCTGCCGCACTCCTTCCTCTCCCCAGGTCACGCTCATTTCAAGACTGGTGCTGATGGCACACCATAGTAACTACAGAAACCGAGAGAGCTGAAGCAGGACGACAAACTTTGTGGAGCTTGAGACTGCAGTGAAACCCCACGAAGTTCCCTTTAATGGCAGGAATGTGAAACATCAATACATGGGTGCTGTAGTAACTAACGAACTGCTGAGATTTTCATAAAATCCACAAGCGTTTAAGAACAAACTTAATTACAGCCCAACATTGCAATTCGTGTCAGTTTAACCTCCCCTAATTGCCCAAACCTACTTATTGCCTTCATTTCTTCTTCACTGCAAGTTCCTCTTGAATGAGACTGTAAGATATGGCCCTTAGATGGATGCAGCATTTGTGATTGAAGACTGATACACAGCAACAAAATGATGCTGTTTAAACCTGCAGAACTAATTTCACACACACACACACACACACACACACACCACATCAATCTTTGTTTTTTAACCACTTTAGAAAGTGACTCGCTCCTGCACTGGGGAAAATATTAGTCATCGTCATGGCTTTTAGCAACACCGAAAGAAAAGGACAACAAAAAAAATCAGCATCGCACTGTGAGCCATCCACAGCCTACTTTTGCTCGGGTGGCATCCTAAATGTGCCCCAGGAGGCGGCAGGAAAACGTGAAGTTGCCTCAGTGATGCCATTTACAGGAGCAAATCACTACCTCAGAGAGTGCAAGTCCAGACGAAGCCCACATAGTTAACCTGAGGAGAGCAAAAGAGATCAATAGGATCAGCTTTCACCTGCGCTTTCAGCATGAGAGCTTACAGGAAATTAAGTGGAATTTAATGTAACGCCATAATATCATACTGACGTTTAATTGCATGGTAATATAAGACATAAAGCATTCCCCAAAGTTTATCCTGCTAGTTAATTTGGTTAATTAGATATTTAGCACTTGCTCCCCATCTCCCTACCCTGTTTCCTCATCTCTGAAAGAAATGTTGATCATTTTGTTCATTACTGGCTCCTGCTATGGAATAATTCACTCTCCTTTTCAGTGTCAGTATCAGAGTATATGTTTGGAAAAGAGTTCCTTATCCTGGACAGAAACTCCACCCAAACAGATGCTGAGTTTTTTTATGCTAATCTCAGATTTCCAGATCTTTGATAGTGCATCACCATCTCACATGGCCTCCTCTACTGGAAGATTTGCCCATTCCACGGCAAGGTGCGGTCCACCACCAGCTAATGGGAACTAGACCTGCTGCTTTGCGCTGTGTGGTGCTCTTGGTCTCTGTCCCACAATGTCACTACTGGGGAAAAGTCAACTGAGGGGATTCAGAGAATCATAGAATAAGTTGGAAGGACCCATAAGGATCATTAAGTCCAACTCCCGGAGAGCCAGAAAATTCACTGTGCTGTTGTGTGCTGCATACAGAATCAGAGGGATTAAAAGGGACCTCAAGAGATCATCAAATCGAACCCCCTGCTAAAGCAGGTTCCCTACAATAGATCGCACAGCTAGGCGTCCAGATGGGTCTTGAACATCTCTGTGGAAGGAGACTCCACAACCTCTCTGGACAACCTGTTCCAGTGCTCTGTCACCCTTACCATAAAAATTTCTTCCACATATATATATAGAACGTCCAATGCATAAGATGCTTCTCACATGTTGCCCACTAATTCTTGTAAGGGTGGTCACATGGCCATCAGGTGGAAAATGGAAAACATTGCAAAAATCAGTTCAACACCATCATCATTTTTGCAAGTTGTTACAGAATGTAAGCCCTGTAAACGATGTCCACTCAGCTAACAGCGGGCAGCAGATTCTGGAGTTGCAACCAAAATATTTCTAACACCTGATCTGCGATTTTGCCTCAAATTTCTGCTTGTGTTGCACTGAAAGGCTCATAAGATGGTGGAAAGAAGAGACTGCATGCACAGAAGCCACAAGCAAAGCTGGTGAAGAAGCGCTTGTTGCAGGCAGCAAGTATGGACGTCGTGTGAGCTTCAGAAGCACAACGTGCCATCTGTCTGATCTTCCTTGAGAGCACCAGTCCCGCTATCAAGCAAAGACATGAAAAAGACATTGCTATGTTGTTCCAGTGGCAGCTCAAGCTGTGAACAGCAACACTGTTTTTTCTTTTCCTTAAAAGACCATAATATATTGTTGCTGAAATGTAAAAATCTGTTGCAGCTTAGTTGTGGCCTCTCTAGGGAGCCTTGGAACAAGACAAAAATGACTCCTCTGTCCACACAGGGCTGAGCGAAAACACACGACTGAAAATTTGGAAGCTGACTCTGACCTCAGGGAGGAAACTCCAAGCTGTGTTTAGCTTTGTGCTCGTTTTCAGTTTTCTCAGTAGGACATCCACATCACAGACTCCTTCTGCAAGAACCCTACTCAGCCATGCCCTACCCCGGGTGGTTGTAGAGTGGAGCATCACTGCAGGGGCTGTGGATGGACAGCCCCTGGCACTGGGTCCATGGCCCCTTCCATACAATCAGGCAGGAGGAATAACAGCCTCAAAAAGGCTGTTTTCCTCTCACTCCTGTAACAAAACTTTGGAATAGGCAATAGGATACTATTGCTTGAGACTGCCTGTATATTCCCAAAGAGCTATTTAAGGAATGCTGAGTTGAAGAAATGAAATTTGTCTTTGGTTTCTACCCACAAAGCCTGCAGTGGTTCCTGTCTCCTATGTGAGTAAGGAGTATGGTTAAAGTCCCATTCCTGTGGACTTCCTCCTATTGGTAGTAACATCACTACTCCAAGAGGATGCAAATAGATGAGAGGCAGTGGCCTCAAGTAGTGCCAGAGAAGGTTCACGTTGGATATTAGGAAACATTTCTTCTCTGAAAGAGTGGTGTTGCAGTGGCACAGGCTGCCCAGGGAGGTGGTGAAGTCACCATTCCTGGAGGTGTTTGAGAACCGTGTGGATGTGGCACTGAGGGACGCGGTCAGTGAGCATGGTGGGGATGGGCTGATGGTTGGATTGGATGAACTTTAATGATTCTATGATCAAATGTTAAAGGAACATACCATCATAGACAGAAAGCAGTGACCTGCTCCACGAAGGGCTATCCTGTCTGGAGACCTGAAACTGTATTTTGCTTTGTGACTGATGCTGAGATGAGCATTGGCATGATGCGGCTGTGCTGCCTCAGTCAACAAGCAGAGAACCAAGCAAGCAAAATTGGTAATGGAAGGGGGCTCTTTGGCTATGAAGGGCTATGTGTGCCCCTACAACAAACTGCAGCTACCGAATGAACTGCTGCTGCTAGAGATGCTCTGACACTGAGTCCAAAAGTCCAGTCTGCAGGTTTGCAATTTTCTCAGCAGTTACAAAGTGAAGTTAAATTTTAGCAGTCACGAATATTTGGGTTATTCAGAAGCATTTGGGAGACTAAATAGAACAAACAATAATAAATGTTTAGATCTTACGAGCAATATTTTTGGAGATGACGTTGGTGTGAGCAGACATTATCAAGAACTGGGAGATAGGGCTGAATTTTTGTGCTGTGTATTCCTTGCTCACTCACTGAGTTCAGGCTGAGGGGAAGGCCATTTTCTGCTCTTTCTCTTCACCCGAGAGTGTCTCAGAGAGAACGTATGCCCAGAACTCCTATGACCTTCTGCAGGATAGGGCTGGATAGAGATGATCTGGCAGAGGTTGCTCACCAGCATTACAAGCGATGCCTCTGCACCACAGCCTGGCTTGCAGGAATCCAGCAGTGAGCACGATGTGCCCAAGGCTGGGTTTTGCCACTGACAGACCTCTTGATAGCAAAGTCTTTGCACAAGCAGTTGTAAAACAGAAAGGAAACAGATTTTAGATGTCCCTGAAGGAGAAGGTTTTATGGAAACAGCAGAAGGATACAATGCTCTCATTATGCCTCGGCCCTTTTAGCTGTGCAAACTTTATTATTTTTTTTCCAGTGGTTAGAGATAAAATCTAATCAGAAATGGCCCTCTGCTGTCCTTGTTAAAATAAAATTTAGATCTCCAAAAGGTAATAGACAAAAATATTTTCACTGTCTGTTTCATGGGAGTAAAGTACTCAGAAGTAAGAGGAAGAAATACAGTGGACTAAACCAAAGCTGATGACTGGGAGCAAAGGAGCGCTATAAAGACAAAAGGTACTCATGTTCTGCTGCATTGCATCGTTTGTCTGTCACAATCTGTGGTTCTCTGATATGGAAATGTCAGATTGAAGGGTTTGTAAATCACTATTTAAAGGGTCTCCTTCTTCTGCCCTGTGACGAACCAAATGCTGTTTAAGCACTACCTTGTGGCAAAAGGTTAAAAATTGCAGTCACTCTGACAGCTGTAATCATTTTGTGTATCAACAGAAAAAAAAATGCAAAAGAGCACTTACACTGAATCTGACACTTTGGCAGGGGCAGTTCTTGTATCATAAGGAGATGAAATACTTGCACATTACTATTCTCGATGTTTAACAGGAGCCGAATTATTCAGGGTTAGGAAACAAACCACTGAGCAGTTCTGCAGGTCTGAGTGCCTCTTCACAGTTATAATGTCCTAATTGTTCTTCAAAATCTGCTGTTAGGGAGGGTCGCACTGACTGAATGCTCTGTCTAATCTAAAATGGCCCATGCGAACATTTCCTGTAGCTTGAAAACAAAATGAGGAGGGAAGAAAAGGCCAAGAGGAGAAAGAAGGGGGAAGGAGAAAAGCATGAGAGAAATTTGTTTGTATTGTTTACGAACCTTTGAATTGCTGCTTTTGATGATTACCTTTTGAGAAAAAAAAAAAAAAAAAAAGTAAAACGGGGATATGAGGGATATCCTCTCATGCTTATTTCTAACACGTCTCAGAAACCTATGCTGAGGATTCAAGCATCTGTTTCTGCAACAGAGATGTACTATAAAGCAAACGATGATGTCTTTGTGGCAGAAGAGGTTAAGCTGAAGCCTATTAACTTCAGTTTTAAAATGCCCACGGTTTTTAGTGGATCAGGTGCATAGTAAGAGATGGGAAACTAGGACGCCTCTCTGCTCAGCTCCACCTCAGTCCCCAGGTGAGACCATCAGCTAATTTACCCTTTGTACCTGTTTCCCTACTCTCCTAAGTCCTCTAAAGTGCCTCCCCAAAGGCACAACCAAGCTTAATGGCTTATAAGGTGATTGGAAAGCCTTAGAAAGTGCTACACAACTGCAAGGTATTCCTGGTACCTAGTAAATGTTTTCATTTACGGCTGGTTAAACACTTAATGTTTAAGATATGCGGGGCTGCTGAACGTAAGTGTTAATAAAAGGTTCCCATAGATTAGGTTTTCTCCTGGGGGTCTACTTTGAACTTCGTTCCTGTGTTTATTTAGCTGTGCCTATGTGTGCGTATTGCCCTGCATGTAGCAAAGGGCCAGGAGGACTGAGCCCCTCCCTGAGGAAGCTCTGACAGAGGATCTGTGCAAATGTGCTTCCTCTTCCTTTCACTCCCCAACCTTAAGGTCAGAGGATCTGGAAAATCCTCCTCCACCCTGTGACTTGATCTGACGATTGTAATAGTACCGCGGTTCCCCCTCGCCTTCCGCTCCCCACCCTTCCCTCTCACAGCCTGGTAACCCTTTCAAGCCTTTCCCATGTCGGTTTCTATCAACCCTGGCCCCAAGCAGGGGGGGCAGGGGCACTCAGCGCTTGTGTTGATATGGCTGAGCAGCCCCAGCATTGGGCTGTTTCTTGTGACCCTTATAGGCCAAGACAACACGTGAAAATGGTGTCTCAACAAGTATGCTGGGGCATTGTTTCCTGCTACCAGACAGAGACAAGCCTGGAAAACACTTGTTATTAACTCAGTTGAAAAGAGTTAACTGCTTATTTATTTATTTATTTTCATGCTTAATCTCTGATATTTGGATTCAGGTCAGCCAAGTCAGGAATTCCTGTCTTTGGCTTCCAGTTCCACTGCAGCGTGAGGGGCCCCTGTGGTAGCTGACGGCACTGGCACCAGCAGCGGCAGCAGGGCTGGGAGGACACCGATGGAGTGCTCCTGTTCTGGGTGGAGCTCTGCCATCTGGAGGATTTTCCACTGTTCCTGGCACTGCCCTTAAACAGTCGCTTTGAGGACACTTCGAAAAGTCTTCAGGGAGCCCAGAGGGGCTCACAGGAAAAAGGGACAGTTGGCTAGAGGAGTGTTTTCATTTCCGCTGCACGTTTCCAAGCTGGAAGCCAGGTGAAGCCCTGAGTGTTCCCATTGCTCTGAGCGTCCATCAGCCCCAACAGGGCAGCCAGCTTTCCACTGCACGTGGCTCTGCCCACTGCCTTGCTGCCTCAGCATGCAGAGCTAGCAGCTGTATTTCTCCTCAGGGAAGGTGAAAGCCATTGCACCCCATGTATGGCTCACAGTGTGGCCCACCTCACTTTTGTAGAAACCATGAATAAGGCTTCCTTGGGATTCCTTGGGCTAGAGATTTCTTAGGAAAAAGAAAAAAAAGAAGAAGAAAAAAAAAAAAACAGTGGCATTTGGAGTGGCTTTGATTTGCCTTCTGGCTCCTGAACCTTTTAGTCATGCCAGAGTAACATTTTGTTGCACTCATCAGAGCAAGAAAGTGACTGTCTTCAGTGGAAGATGTGATTTCCACAACAAAGGATGACTGTGACAACACCCCATCTATGGGCAGGCAGTAAAACCACCAGAGAGATATGCATGCTGGCCATGGCCTGTAGACCCACACTGTGGCTCTAGATGGAGACCGTACCTCTCAAATGGTGTTCTTGGGCTTGCTGAACAGAGTGAGGCTGAAACTTGGCATGATATTCCCCTTCCCACCACCCCAAGCTGAACAAGGCTTTCAGACCACGAAACCCCAGCAGTTCATGACATCTGAACAAGACGGCAGCAGAAGGATCATGGTGAAGGCCTGGAGCTGGGAGGGAGCCCCTGGGGGATCCTCTCTGCTGGACCTCCTGCCTTGGTGTTCCCCGCGGGTTCCTGCAGGCAGTGGCCTCCTGTCACCTCCTATGGGACACTTCTGATTCCCTTGGCTGCCATCTTTAATGCAGTGCCAGCAAAATGGGAAACTCAGCTTTCCTGCAGAGGTGGGAAGGGTCTCACTGTGACAGTGATATGGAGATGTCCAGTGCTGGGGAAGGAGAGGAGTGGCCATCAGTGGAGAGAGGGAAAGGAGAAGCCAAGCAGCCGAACTTGCTCCAGGTCCCAGATACCTTGCCTCTGAAGGAGTGGGTTGATATCCCTTCTCTTGCTTCATTTGGCTGTCTGCAGGAAGAGACCTCACAGCAGCAACGTGATCCTCACTGGAGGGTTCATGCTGCAGATTTGATGGATGGCCAGGTGGCTTTTCCTACATGGCTGTCCTGGCAGTAGCTAGGGCACAGGAAGGGATGCTGGGGCCAGCACACCATTGGGCCCCGCTTGACACATCTCTAATGGCATCCTCTGCAGCTCTGTGGCCCACTTCATCCAGCAGAGGATCATGTCCTCTGTAGGAAGAGACAGGAGAGGCTGCAGCGCTGTCCCACCTGCTGCTTCAACTTGTGGGCTGGCAGTCAGCCTGGCACTTTTCAGAGACTCCCAAATTCTCATGGGCCTAAAAGCACATGCAGAGACCTGACTACTTTATTCCTAAATTATTTTTAAAGAAGCATTTGGGACAATTAGCATTTGTTGCTTTTGTATGCAATTAGGTATTTCTGCTGTCATGCATAGACTTTGCATCTCCCTGGAAAGAGCAGAAGGTAATCCCTGAAGAGAAGACGCAGTGTGAGCTTCCATTTCCCCACTCAGTCTAGACTGAGCAAACATTTTAGGTTCTATCAGTGTTTGTGGTCTGCAATTAAAAAAGCTAAGACAGATACAGGTTAGTCGAGCTTTTCTGCAGAGTGATTTATTACATACACATAGGCCAGGGGCTGAGCACTGCAGTAATTCGTCTGACCCACAGAATAAGTACTTTCCAACATTAGCATTGACCCAGGCGAATTACACAGAGATGCCTGCATAATTATGCCTCTTTGAAAGGCCTTTCAGTAAACATACGTGTGTGTATAAAGTGCCTTTCATTTAAAGAACACAAAGTGTTTTGGACCTTATTCCACTCCATTTACTCTAAGGCCCTATTACCCTTCTGTGGCAGGGGAAGTACACTGGGCTTCAGCCTCAGGGAAACCACAGATGTTTGTACCCTGCAAAATATGTTTCTGGGTGCCTACACTAGCATTTGTGGAGGTAATCACTAAATGAGTTACCATGGGGCCACAAGCTTGGCTATAAATACATGCAAAAATTTCACGTTTCCTGGAGCAGGAACTGCTATTTTTTTTTGTGTGTACAGCACCTGACACAATGAAGTCTTGACCTGGTTAAGGTTCCTGTACTGTCCTGCAGTGAAATAGTAAATAAAATCGCAATTATGAAGTTTTCTCCATTCCTTCTGCACTGTGTTATTGCAGAGGTGTTTTTGTTTAGTGGGTCTAATTAGCAAACTTCCGGAGCTGATAGTGAAGGAAAAGGATTTGGAAGAACACATATTTTTGCCACTTGTGAATCCTGTCTACTTTAAAACAGATCACACATTTCTTGAAATTTTCTAAGAAACAGAACCGTGTTTTTTTACAATAGCAATGAATTCTGTGCAGTGCAAAAGGTCATATAAAAAGCAGCAGGAGGACAGGATGTTGGGATAAAATGCTGAGCAGATTTACTTCCTACATTAACGTTTTGTTCCCTCTCTTTTTCCCACTCTTCCTGGGTCTCTGTGGAATAGCAGCGTCTTGTGCTAGACAAAGGAAATGAAAGAGCATTAAGTACAGGTATACTGCAAACATGGTAGGAAAAATGCTGGGACATTTCTTAAGAAAACCAACAAAAGAGCTCAACAAGGAATGCAGATTTAAGTGGAAACATGCAGTTCAGCTTATCGGCAGCTTTACAATTTATTCATTGCCAAGAGTCATATGTATTGGGAAGACATTAAGTAGACAAGTATATGTAAAAGCTGTCAAATATAATCAACAAGAATGAACTGACTGAATTTATGAGAAACTCGTGTACATTTATCCGCGTAAATATGAAGTAGGGTTATTATACCTGGCTACATATTTCATCATTCTGAAGAGACCAGACCGACTTCAGCCTTACCGCAGTGTCATCGCAGCGCTGGGATGCCTGCTGAACTTAAATTTGTCTGGTGTATGTGTCTGAAAATGTAAGCTCTGATAACGCTGCAATCCAGCGGATGAATGAAAGGTTGGTTTAATAAATATAAGGCTCACAGATTCAATCATCAGTTCTAAGTAAAGGCAAGAGCAGCTCATGATTTGTTTGTATAAGACATTTGACTCACTGAGGGAAATCTGTGACAAAGCATACAGTGCCACTTTGAAAACTTCACTAAGTTTACAAGAAAGGCACTGACATATTTGTTGTTTTGTATTACTGGGAGGGCCTTTCTATCCATTCTGAGGTCTCAAGAGGCTCTGCTCTCAGGTGTCCCAGCCAGCAGGGGTAAGGGGACACCCTGACATCAAGTTTGCTTGCCCCCATCCTATTCTCTTGAGGAGTGGCAGTGGTGGGAGTGACTTGTCCTACTGTCCGTCTGTACCTTCTGGGCAATGCAAGAGGGGTCAGCATCACTCTTTGCCTTTCCCTGTCCTCTTCCATGCTGAGGAGATGTATAAAACACACTTTTGACATCTCTGCCCGTTTTTCTCTTTTAGACTTCTGGTGAAGCTTGTCGTGTGGGAACTACAAAGGACTCTGTTTCTAATTTCTTGCCTTGCTGTCACACTTGCTGGGCACACCCATTCATCCTCAGGTTCCTGTGGGATAAAAGGAGGATTATGTTACCTGTTTTCTATTTCAGGCAGAGTTTCAGAGTCCCTTCCTGTCCCTAGTCCCCAGGATCCTGCAGGGCCCTGCAAGGATAATCTCTTGAAGAAGGGGAAATGCAGAGAAGGCTCCGATAGCAGCAGCACTCTTTCCTTCCATCTCTCTCCATCTCTCTGTGTCTTTCTGCCTGCATCCTCTCAATTTTCATCTGCAGAAAGGAGAAAAAGATAAGGTTTGCCCTGTTTTCTTTTCCAACAGGAACTGGAAGATTACCAAGAGAGATGGGAAGATGTAAAAAGAATAAATATAAATATTAAGAAAAAAAGAGAAAAAGCTGCAAGATAGAGAAGTATACAACTAACAAGAATGAGAAAGAGTGATGAAGAGGGAGGTACAGAAAAGAAATTAGAGTCCCAAGCGTCTGAGTAGATGAAGCCTCTTCTGCCACATGCACTTCCTGGACTGGTACATCTGTGCAAAAGCATTTTGTGTTCAGAAGCACTAATTTCACACAGGACCTTCTGAAAGCATCACAAAACCTGAGCTTGAGAAGGCCTCTCTATGAAATGTGCTGGAATAGCTATCTCCAAGTTATGACTTAGGGGACAGGAAGCAAAAGTCAGCACAGCGTGGTAGACTACGACGTTTTCACACTGAACCTCCTAATGGCATAGCTTAAAACTTAGAAGATCTATGACCTGTGCATACAATTCACCTCCTCCTTTGCTTTTTCTTTATCATCTTCCTCCCAACCTTCCTCTTAGTCCTTTGGGTCAAAAGGGCACAACTTCCTGTCTGCCTTCTAAACCCTCTGTCTCTTTTATTCTGAAACAGGAATGAGCTGCAGATGAATTTTATTTTGCAGATAGCTGAATATGAAAATATTTGTAATAAATAGGAACAGAATTTGAGTGCTTTTATAAAGAAAAAAAAAAACCATGTAAGCAAAGCGATTCCCTCGGAATACTTGCAAGAAAAGAAACAGATGTGAAAAAAAAAATCTAAATGCGAATATAAAATAAAGTCCAGACCTTTAAAAGCAATTTTATTTTTTGCAAAGAAAGCCAGACTCATTGATACACCCTGATATATCCTCAAAATATGGAAAACACATATTTGAAAAAGGGAAAAATAAAGGGAAAATATGGCACCATAGGTCTGAGAAGATCAGAGAAAAGAACCAGTAGAATGAGGATCTGCAGAAGCCAAATCAGTGCTAATACAGCTTGGAAGGAACAGCTAAAATAATTCTAGGTGGCAAAATAAAATATCTGCATTGTAGCTAAAAAAAAAAAAAAAGGCAAAGATGACACTGTGAAAGATGCTCTGTTGTCTTCCACAAGAATCACCATGCTAAATTCTGACGATAATGAGGCCATAGTATAAATTTTCTTCAGCTGATCATCACGTTACTTAAAAGGATGTTTGTTGTTTATAAATCAGAGATGAAGGCCTCTTTGAGGTTTCCAGATATTAAGACCACGTATACCCTAACATAGTATGTAGGTTGCTTCGGGGCTGAAGGTTTTAGGAAAAGGTGCAGCTAATCTGCTGAGCATAAGGTTTCTCCTAATGAGATCTATAAGGCAATCAGTTTAATGTGGATAACAGAAACTGTTCTGTTCTTGCTGTTTTGAGGAAGAGCATAATAAACGCCGCACCTGAAATCCCACATAGAAAAAACCATGTGATTAGAGGCTTGACCCATACCTTATGAGCGCTTAAGACAAACAGCTCCAATTTTTATTCCCACCAGCAAATTAATCTTCATGCTCAGTGAACTTCGATGTTCAAAATGTAGTCTCACTCAAAAAATCCCAAATACGTACCTGGCTAATACCAGTTAGTTGCTATTTTTCTTCTTCCCAATTGTAAGACTTATCAGAGGTTGTGCAGTTAGAGATTCTAATTCTTCAATGCATTTGGCTTATAAACACATGAGATGTTGACTGCTGAAATATCGGAATGAAAATGTGACAGCAGTTTTGACTTTTTTTGTTTTTTGGCAGTGATTTCACTGTTGTCCTTGGCAAAAAAAAAAAAAAAAAAAAAAAAAAAAAAAGGCTGAGTCCTTTGGTTAGGATATCGCTGCAAGGTCTTTAAATTACTTCAGCAACAGTGACAGCCCACAGCAGCCACTTCTCAACTTTCTTCAGTTCACACCTTAAACATCAACAAATTTCAACAACTCCTAATGTTGGCAGCAGAGGTGTACTGTTACCTTGTATAATAATAGCAAAATCAGCACACAGCAATGTTGTATGTAATCGTTAATGTTAGTGAACAGAGTTTCTATTGTCTGTCTAAGGCCACAAGCAGCTGTATTTGAAGGTGTAACTCCCGATTTGGGATATTAATATAAGGTATAAGTTAGCAGATCTAGCTGAACACATTTTTAAATCCTTTGATTATTCTTTTCCCTTTCTCTTCTCTCTTCTCCTTTTGCTTTACAGCCTTTCAGAGCAGACTTTTTTTCATGGTACACACAAGAAAACTGGAGACATTAAACAGTTTTCATGCCCTTTCCATCTTTGGCATTTTCTCTTCTATACCCTGGAAGAATCCCATCATCCTCTCAAAGACAGACACCTCCTTAGGTATAAGTCTTGCACGAAGTCACTCAACTAGCATATAACTTATGGAGCAACAGTGTGATGATATCTCACCACCACCAGAGACCGACTCCCCCTCCCCACTTTTCTAAGCAGTGTAATCGGAAAGGTTAGCATATAACGCCAGAAGTCCTAACTCAGTCTCTCAGGACTCTTTCTATTCCTGATGTACACAGAAATACCAATTTTCAGGCAGATGACCTTTTCCCACAGACCCAAGGAGAGTGACAATACAGTAATTTCCAAATCTCTGCAAAATAATAGATTCCCTTGAAGGTAAGAAATATTCTCCCTGTTGAGAAAAGACCTCGAAACAGCTAAGTTCTCCACTCCTGAAGCAGAGGACCATTAGCAATAACTGCTCATCAGTTCCTGGCGCTCTTCCTATGAGACTCACAACATCTCCCTTCCTTCTTTCACCTCACTCAGTGGCTATGCAGAACTCTGAGGAGAGGTGACAGGGAAAAAAAAGCATTTTGGAAAAGAGGGACATACTTTGTTTTGGTAGAGCTCTATGGAAATTAAGGAGTTTGGTAAACAGAAAAATTCACTAAAAAAGACCAAAATGCTACAATTCCAGTTTTGTTTTGTGCACAGGGATCTCCAAATGGGCAAAACCTGCACTTATCTTAAAACAAGCTGGCAAAACTGTACAGAAGCAAGACAGAGGTGGTTTTTCCTGGGAGAAAGACAGGCATCATAGAAGTTGCTGTTTCCTCTACTATAGTACACATCCTCATGGGCATCTGTTTCTAGATTATTAAATTAATCTGTAGCCTGTTACTAATTTTTGTTTCTTCACAAACATAAACTCCCTTGACTCCCTGCTCAACTGAGGAGACTGTCAGACCCCAAAGGAAGGTTTTTGCACATGGGAAAGAAATAGAAGTGGAGACTCTGGAACCTGAAGCCCTGCTCTATGACTCATGGCCATGATTTAGTGATGTGACCCATGAGTGCATGGAGTGTGTCAGGCTATGATAACTGGGGAAGTGTGAGGAAGAGGAAGGAAACCTTTTCAGCATAATGATAAATGTCCAACTTGGCTTGCTCCCACAGGAGACCCAAGAAATGATTCTAGCTTTACTGCTTTCAGAATTAGACAGAGCACACATCTTTATGATGTGTCTTTCTCCCAGTAAAATCCTCATAGAAACAAGCATGAGGATTTTTTTTTTTTTTTTAATCTGTTCAAATTGGAAAGCAGTTTTTATTTCTGGGATTGAGAAATAATCAAATAAAACCAACCACCTACTCATAACTCCACTTGTACTAATATAAGTTTGGGAGCACAAAGGTTTCTACTTGTCCTAGAGGAGGCAATGAGTTTACAGCCTTCAGTGTGTGGGTAATGGGGAAAACTAGTGCAGAGAGCCTCTGGCCTCAGCACTGTCAGTCTGGCTGTGCAACAAGAGAACCCTCTGGAGACTAGAGCAAGCTGTTCAGCTAAACTACTTATTTCTGTATTTTTTTCCTCTATAAAACTCAGCTGAGACTTTCTTATCTAATAGAGTTGGTCAGAAGGGTAACTGATAAATTAGAGTAAAATACACGTTTCTTTTGTTTTCAATGAATTTTCACCTTGTTTTTAACAAACACTGTTCTTGTTAGGATCAGTAGCACATGTGTAATTTTACACAGATGTTTTCAAGACAGGAAGACTCTTGTAACCTCTGGGGGAAGGTATCAAACAGTCTGCACTGCTTTTGAGGTTAATCCAGGGAATATAACAGAGTTATCTACGTTTTCTGAAATAAGGTCTCATGGTACTCCAATAAACAAACCAAGATTACCTAGAAAACCAGAAAGACTGAAGAGGAGAGAGATGAGGAAGGAGAAACAATATAGCTTGTTCAATAATCTGTGTTATAATGGATAGTATAACTGGATAATGTAACAGTCCAGTCTTTCCTTGTAGCCTCTTGTGTGTGTTGAACAAGGAGAGAATTTGTTTCTGTGATGCTGTGCAAAAAAAGCCCCCAGGTTCTTGTAGAAAAGAAGAGCTGATGAAGTCTGGCTTTACATTGCCTTACACATTATGACTCAGTTTTCTGGTTCTTACTAAATGCAAACTACAACTTAGTAATCTCAGGTTTTTTAAAGTTCATAACAGCTCACCATGTGGATTCATGGGTGTCCATGGCTTGCTGAGTCCAGTAATGCATCCTCCTCATCTATCACTGTCTTCTTTCCAAGAACTGATATTCATGGAATATTCACGGAACTTAGTGTTGGACTTTCAAGATAATTTCTGTCAATATGGATGAAATGGGAAAGCTGAATGATCAGGGAGAAATGGCAGGCATTTCCATGCAAACTTGTTAAAACCTATGAATCAACCGAGAGATATTCAAGTCATCAGCTTATGGTGTATGATCACTGAACCTTATTTCTTTAAGAAAATGCACCAAAGTCATTTCTCTCTTTTTGGGATTGAGAAGTCAGCATTTCCTTCTGTAAAACCAATAAGAGTCTGAAATTTTTCATAATTAGACCAGTGAAATTTCTGAGTCCTACCAATGAGTTCAGCACAGGTCTGTTCATTTAGACACAAGGGAGCCTGAGCAGAACAGGAACCGGAGTCAAATCCATTAACCACAGAAGCAGAATTCTCTAACACAATCATAATTGATTGCCACATGCAAAAGTATAGTTCCCACTGCTATCTGGGATCTTGTCATTTGCTTGGAAAACTATCACCCTCATAATTTACAGTATCATTGCATTAGTTTTAAACATCCAGATTTTTTTTGTGTGACCTTTCATTGCTGCATACTAACCTTGCACTAAATTGTTATTGATTAAATAGTTTTCGCTATTTCAATAAATTGTCTGAAACATCTGTATATTTTTAGAAGACTGTGTCTCTTTACATCATTTGAATTTGGCACCCCCGTGGATCATTTATTATTTTACGTATATAGCTTCATTTGAAATGAATAATCAGTCATAGCCAACAAGATTACAGAATAATTCTCTTCAGTGCTGACCATGGTCATGCCTTGATGCTACTGCAGGAGAAGGACTGCGAAATGATCTAAATAAGAAGCATCTGCATCTATACATATGCATTTATATGCATGTAGGGCTATAAAACAGGCTTTTGACATCCCTTGGTATAACACAGTGGTGAAAACCTACCCTGACTGCTCAGGAATGTGTTCCATTAGCATGAACTAAGTTTTTAAAGTCTTGATCCCCTTCTTCTTGTTGTAAGTATTGACTTTTTTTTTTTTAGAATGAATTGAGGAATTGGAACTTAGATCAAAGGCCCTTATTAATTTTCTTATTTATTACTGGGAGTCAAGAAATCTATCCTGTACAGTTCCCACAAGGATGCAGACAGAGTCTGGACAGACAGGCAGTGAGAAGTGGGAGCTAATGAATATTGCTCTGGTGTCAGACAGGTAAAGTACTCCCCCCTTCCTGTTAATTCAATCTGAACAATGAAGAGAAAAACCCAACCCACCCTTGTCTTGTTTGGCTTAGACATGAACCCTTGATAAGACTCTGGAAAACAAGAAAGTTTGTAATAGATTTTAGCTACCTTTGGCTGAGTAACTCATATGTCATAAAAATATGAAAATAGTGGCGTACTTCTGCAGCCAGTGTAGACTCAGCTTGATACGCTGTAGATAACAGAAAATGACTGAGATAAAGAATAATACAACATTCTTACTTGAATATTACATACTTTACATTTCTTTACAGAAAGGATATCCCAGCAGGAAGGAGAAAGGTGGAGCACAATCCCTGTAGCATTTCTTGTTCTGCATTGTACAAAACTTTGTAGGGACACAGGAAGAGGATACGGAAGTTTCTACAGGAAAACGGAGAAAAGTTCAACCGTAAACAGCATCCAAAAATTTACCAACAGTGTAAAAATGTTTAAAGCCACTTACATTATAGTTCACTAAAGTAAGCAACAGTTTGTTTGGGAGAGCATTCCTCTTTTAGCAGAATAAGCAAGTGTTGGGCTAATAAATGTATACTGCAATCTCTATGAGACTGTGAAGAAACTTGGTGTTAAAACAAGATCATCCTAAAGACAACTTGCACAATAGATGCCCAATTGAAATCCCCTGAATTCAAAGGAAACCTGCTGTAATCTCAACACCTTCTGAACATGGATGGGAAGCCTTTAGCAAAACACAAAGAATGTGCTTAAATCTATTGATGCACGAAGAATGAATGTGGATGAGAGCAGCCTGGAGCAGCTGTGCTTCACCAGATGATGCAAATGGTGGGCTACAGCCACATTAGCCATCCTCATAACATCATTGCTCAAATTTGTTTTTGTCTTAAGCACAAAAATGAGAGCACATGGCTATCTCTTCTGGGTTTGTTTAAGAAGGGTGGACTTAGACTTGTGCTTATGTCTGGATATCAGAAGCCTACAGTTGGTGTCAAAAAAGGTTTGTGTGTAAATGTGGCATCTGTTGATAGCAGGCAGACAACTGCACATGACAAAAAGACAGGACAGTATTTACGTAACTGTAGCTTTTGCTGCATATTGGTAGTCTTCGTAGAATCACAGCTATCACTAGTACGTGGTAAAGGGGTAGCATATAGGCAAATGCACATCAGATTTTCAACACGTGTATACTTAAGGTACAGACAGGAGAGCTGTCTTGAACTAATACATAGCAAACCAGATTCACGGACTGGGAATTTTTGGCATAAAATCCCGCCATAGGCATCTGTCCAACCTGGTTTGCTTTGCCCAGCAGGAGGACAGCAGCTATGGCACACTTCATCAACACAGACCACCAAAACAGTGTATTACATGCCTTCTGAGCAAGCTGTTGTATATATGATCTATAACCACATTATTCTAAGTAAACAATGTATTAGTCTATGATTAATCAGTATTCTGGGGTGGGGAGGGGGAGATGAATTAGGGTAGGTAAGGGTAAATTAGGTTGGGTAAGGTTATAGAAATTCCAGGTAAGCTAAGTTAGAGTAGGAAAGGTTATATGACCTGTCTTGTCAATACATCTGAAGTGAGCTGGGGTCACATGTGCTGGGGGATGTCTCCAGGTGGCTGAGGGGAGCTCAATGTTGTCCTCCATTGTCCTGATTTGATAACATTTTTACATGTGTTTTGCCATAAAAAGCAAGGAGGGCCTAACTATTAGAAAGTATGTAAACTAAGACATAAGCAAGGGTATGAGTAACATGACCTCTGCAGAACGGCAGAGAAAATTCCTCTGGTTCCTTAAGGCCTCGTTTACAGTTTCCAAAAACATGAAGGTTTGTATGCTAATCATCACATGATTTTATGGCCTCCGTGTTTTTGCCAAAGGCAGCACTTTCTCTTTTCCTTGACAACTTCCGGTCGTAGCTTAGGCCCTTGACATCAGTATTAGGCTGAATGTGGTTGGGCAGGGATAACGTGAGTGGAGGTGCTTGGAGGTGAGTGGAGCGACAGAGGCATTGCTACAGCCTTATCTGATCTGCACTGCACTTGTTTTCAACCAGAGCATGGCTACCAGACCTACACTCCATCCTGTTCTCCAGTCTTGCATGATTTCTCCCCTTCTTCTTGAGCCATACTCCACAACATTAGACAAGGAAGTCCATATTTTAGCAGTACTGAAGGAAGAATACAAAGCTAAGTGGTATCTGTGTCTCGTACCTTGAAGGACCTCTTTGGGGAGCTGCAAAAGCTGGGAAGGCTTCCTATGGTCCCTGTGCATGGAGCAGGGAGATGCAAGCACCTCCAGACCACCCATGGCAGGAACCTAGCTACATTCTTTTAGTTGTTTTTCTATCCCTTTACTGTACATCAAGAAAAATGAGTGTATAAGCACATGTAAGGTAAAAGTATTAAGACATACTCATTTTTTAGATGTTTTGTGTAATGTGACTTAGAAAAAAATTCGCTTTCTTGCAAGCGAAATGATGCTTATGCTAATGGAAATCACATCCCATAAGAAACACATGATGTATATACTTTATGGTCTGCACCAATGTCTGGCTAGGGGGTAGTTTTGGCTTTAAAAACTCAAAGATATTTGAAAGATGTATTTGCTTTTCTTAAGTGTCTTTTCTATGAGTTTTATAATTGTGGCAATTGAGTATGAGAACAGGGAAGGCTTTAAAAAAATGTTGATTACTTTATTAGAAAATGCACATTACCAAGACCATGGATAATTAACTTCATAACTACAAACACGGCAATACAGTCATTGGAACATTATCATCAAACACAAGGTAATCAAAAGAGAAACAAACATTGTCATTTGCACCTAACTGAACAGTGTTAAGGAGAAATGTCTCCCCAGGCACGTGCCAGACAAGGAAACACAGCAGTTTATAAGGTCACATGTTGAAGACAAAATCTGCACAGTTTCATTTGTCATCTAAACATTTCAGAATTAGTGTGGACTGAAAAGAACTGGCAGTGAGTTGTGTTCCACTGGACCAAAAACATTCAAGAACTGTAAAAGCTGTTAAATTATATTCAGGCGCTATGGTGATACTGGGCAGCAGCAATACCTTGGTTAGGTTATATTTAGAGATTAAGTTAGAGTAAAATAGACAGATGGGAGACAGAACAAAAAAAGGGATAAAATACAACTGAACTTTTAGCTCAGACCTTTAATTAATTAGCCTGGGAAAAAATCTGCAGTAGAACATATTGAAAGGTTTAAGAGACGCTCAGTGACCTCTCAATGAGTTAATCTTTGCAGCCGGATTTGACCAGGGGGATATTCAGAGTTTCATGGAATCCTCTTTCCCTGTTTTCGGGGACTGCTGACTTAGGTGCCATAGGCTCCTCCAACACACTGACATTCCTGAAATGACAAAAAACCATAGGCAATTACATTGCACACAGGAGGTAATTCCATATAAATCTTTCACTAAGAAGGCAAACCTAATGAAATAGCAGATGTGATGCTTTTAATCTAAACATGTTGGGTCATGTGCTTTCTTCCACAACAACATACAGGGAACGCAAAACATTCAGGGAAGCAAAAATGTGCCAGAGGAAAAGGAATGTAAAAGCAGTAATTTCCCCGAACGCTCCTTCCTGATCCAGCACCACATTCTTCTTGGGCTGGGTAGATAACAGGATGAACACCTCAGGGTCTCAAAACATCATTTTCTAAAGACCGAAGGCAGACTTCTAATTGCAGCCCATCAGAAACGCTCATTCACACCCTCTGCCATGAGAGACTGGAAGGTGCTCCCAGAGGAAACAGAAGTCCCCAGGGACTTCTTGGTCGAGGTCTGCGCGGGATACTTGGTTCATTCCATGAGGAAGCATTTAGCCTGTCTCCTGCCTCTCACAGGAAACTTTTTAGGTTGAAACTTGCAGAATTTGCTCCAGAAAACGTGGCACAAGTTTTTCAACCATTTGATGCTGACATGCAATTGTTTTTCTCCCACTAATCAGATCCAATTTCCAACAGCACGCACAGTTTTGTCATTATCTGCCGTTTAACCCTTTTCTAAAGCTCGCAGCCTTACTTAAGACAGCTCAGCAAAGCCCAGGAAGAAAGAACACTTGAAGGGGAACAATGTGCAGACCATTCTTTTGGGTTTCCAAGGGCTTACAGTCAGCATTATACCCTGGAGGTAGAGCTGTACAGTACTGCAGACGGTGCTCTGCTTGCCAGTGAAGCTGCCTGTGAGATGAGATAAGATGGAGGACCTGGCCACTCTGTGAGCGTAATGGATCCCCTGGGACTTTTTGCAGTAATGAAGTTGTTGGCTCTGAAGCTCATGTTTGTCCAGCTACGGGGAAGTGTGAAAGAGGAAAGCCAAACCTGCAGGAGGAACGTTCATCAATACTGATGCAGCATTTGTAAGGCATTTAAACAGAGTGTTGTGAAGGGCAACCCAAAATCCTGCACAAATTAGGCTGCTGTTCCAGCTCAGGTGATCCATTTAATGTATACTCGCTTTCTAAAATCCCCTGGAAACCCCCTTGAAACCAGGCAGGTGGTTCCTCAAACCAGAACTATTAGGAAATAAGCAAGAACGGTCACTATTGATTCTGCCTTACAACTTGTGGTGTTATCAGAAACACAGATACAAATCTGAAACCTCTTCACCACAGAGCCTGCAATCTGGAAAAAAAACACAAAGTATTTAGAGAGGGCAATATAATATACGCGTGCACTGAATATACTTGCAGTTAAATTAGTAAATGAAATGACCATTATTTCTATCTACTTTCAACTTCATTTTTGATAATTACCCACAATTATAAACATGGATGTACTTTTAAGGATAAAGGTGCGCTGCAAAGTGACCTTGTAATTACTTAGATTAAACTAATGTGGGCTCAAGACTGAGCGAATTTACACTAAAGCCTTGGCCAGCACAGACGTGAACCTCAGCCTGAAGAGCTTAGATGGAGCTCTGCAGAGCAGCAAATCTGCCTTTATTTTTTTTCTTTCTTTGCTTCAGATAGGTTCATTACAGAAGCACGTGAGATTTGTGAACAGTGTAAAAATACAGCAGAAATGACCGAAAGGACAGAAAAAGCCTGGTTTCTTGATCGATGTAATCTAATGAAAACGAGGCAGAATTGCAATCACTACACTTAGGAATGCTTTGGGTCATATTTTTTTTCTGCAAAAAGACAGCTTTATAAGCATGGGCTCCTTTACAGACTGTACAATTGCAGGATGAACAGACCACAGAGACAACTTGGGTCCACCATGTTTGTTCAGGGTTGATCTGAACCCATCCAATCAGGACCCTGAGCCGTGGTGCTGCACCTCCCCAGAGGAAGAAGAGCTATCTCCAGCCACTCACTCCTTCTGAGTGTCACAGCTGTTGTCTGGACCAACTTTGAGCAACAAACAACAGTTGTGATGCTAAACCCCCAAATCTTCACAGCTTGAGGACGGGACTCAGGCTTTAGAATTGACAGTTGTAATATGCGCTGATGGGTGGGCATAGGCAGAGACAAGTTGCCTGGAGTCCCTACCAAACACATAACTAGCATTTTTATGACTGCATCAACCAACAGAATTCCTGAATGGAGCTGCTTTTCTAGAAAAAATGAGCTCCTACACAGTACAAACTTGCAATTTTCTTCATTCATCATCTTGTATTCTTGCATCAGCCAATCCTTAAGGACAGCCAGAAGTCTGGATTAATCGAGCTAGGCAGCTATCATGGATGAGAGAATTTTAATAGCAACTCTGTAAAACACAGTATTTTTATCAAGTCCATAGATGCAGCTTCAAAAAAAATATATATATATTTTCCAGATTACAAGAATCAGTAGCCAAAAAGTTCACATCTTCTTCCACCTTCAGCAGAGCTTTCTGAATTCTTCATGTTTCCAACATATCCTAGTGGCTTCTTTCAGTTGAGCAGCATCCTCACTCCTCACCATCCCCTGGGTATTACAAAGCTCTCATATGGTGCCTGCCCAGCTCCTAGCATGGCACCTTCATTCAGATCTCAGCTTCACTACATGGACAAAGAGGGACGAGTGCTGCAGACAGATTCCTAGGGCTCACAGTAAATAAAAAGAACATGTTCATCCGTTGGCTTTCTTTTTAGGGACATAACATGACTTTTGTAAAAGAAAAGATGTCACCAACTTGGTTTGAAAAAGTAATACTGGCTTCGAGAGTTTATTCTGGTCTCCACACCGCTGGTACTGGCCAAAGCAACTTTAAAATGTCTCTGCTTCTTCTCTCATTCACAGTATGTATCAGTGAAGGATAAATGCAGAAGATGAAGGTGGGCACCCCCAGCTGTCGGTCCAACATTGAGTTATTGGTGCTGTGGAAGCCTTTCTGGCTGCCCTGCTGATGGAAACCAGGTCTTCAGTTGCACTCCCCGAAGGAAGGTCGGTTCCTGCACCCTGATGACTTCAACACCTAACACAAGGACTTAGTCCATTGCATGTTTTAATCTAGGAGACGTGCTGCCTAAAGTTAAACGTTTTAATGTTTCTTTATTTGGGAAACACAAATCGAGCAGATTCCACATTCGTATTCTAAGACTCAGAGTGACATCTAAAAGGGCATTATTTAAAGAAAATGGTAAAGCAACGTCATGTGGTGTGCTGGTAGAGTGTTATGCTTGGTCCTCCACGACATGTTAGAAGACAAGAAGGGAGAACCCAACCAACTTCCCCAGCCCCTGTTTGCTCTCTGCCAGCTGTTGGGGTGCTGTTGACTCGTGACTAGTGGCCAACCATGGTGATCCTTGTAGTTTCATCAGAACATGGGGCACACTTTTGTTCCCAGTGACACTGTCAGTAACAACCCAACAGGGCAGTAAAAAATCAGCATAGCTTCTGTGTTGCTTCATGTTGAGAACATTCTGAGCAGTGATTAGTGTTTGAATGATAAATGGTGCGACTGGTGTGTAGTACTTATTGATGGTAACGCATTATGTATTTAGTAGCACCACTGCACTTTACACTCAGCAGTCAGAAGGCATGTCCCTCATTTGGAGAATCTCCCAATAAATTTAGAAACGGACAGTATGGTCACAGAATCAAAGAATCTTGTAAGTTTGGAAAAGAGCACTAACATCATCCAGCCCAACCATCAGCACATCCACACCATGCCCACTAACCACGTCCCTCAGGGCCACATCTACACTGGTCTTGAACACCTCCAGGGACGGCAACTCCACCACCTCCCCGGGCAGCCTATTCCAATGCCTGAACCTCCCATGATGCAACTTGAGGCCATTCCCTTTTGTTCTATCACTGTTACGTGGGAGAAAAGGCCTCGCCACAACCTCCTTTCAGGTTGTTGAGGGCAATAAACTCTCCCCTGAGCCTCCTCTTCTCCAGACCGAACAACCCCAGTTCCCTCAGCCGCTCCCCATCAGACCTGTGCTCCAGACCCCTCACAGCTGTGCTGCCCTTCTCTGGACACCCTCCAGGGCCTCCATGTCTTTCTTGCAGTGAGGGACGCAGAACCGAACACAGTATTCAATACTGCGGATACATGAGATAGAAGAGAAGCCATAAAAGATATAAACGCCTTGGGGAACGCGTTCATCCCAACGAATCCAAACACACAGTTGAGAACCGAGGTCTGGAAGTTGCTGGTCAAAACTGAAATCCCGCTCAGTGCCTCTCTGCCGGTCCGTGCCACCTGAAGCGGGAACACCCGGCTCAGATTCGACGATTTGGGCAGCCCTCGAATTTAGCGCGCCCTTTTCCTCGCTTTTGCGCCACATCGTTACGCCGCCTTCCGTACCTCGGTACCAGTTTGAGGTCCACCCCGGGGGCATCCCACACGGCCCCCCGAGCTCCGCATCCGGACACGGCGGTGCCACCTGCAGGGCCGCCCCCCGCCGCCGGGCCGGGCCGAGGCTCCTCCCCGGGGGTGTAGCACAGGAAGAGGTGGAGGTCGGGGGAGCTCCTCGTGAGTGCGCGGAGTTCCCGTTAGCGCCGTGCTATGTGTGTGTCTTATGTTACAGCCATGCCGCACATCAGTGGCCAGAGCGAGGGGAGAGGGGAGGAAAAGCCTGTTTACACAGACTGCAAACCGCCTGGGGAATAATGCAGGAAAGGAAGTGAGCCGGCTCTCTGTCTGACTGCTCCGACTTCCTGCTCACACAGACACACACACACACACACACCCCGGCCGAAAGAAAAAAAAAAAAAACAACCAAAAAAAAAAAAACGGGGAAAAAAATCAGGATCTCATTACAACAGCAACAGAGCGTTTGCAGAAGGCTGTCAGCATGGGAAAGCGGGGGGTTTTACCCAGCTCCCTCTGAACACCGCGAGGCAGCGGGAGGGACCCGCACGCTCTGGGTAGGTACAGCGCCGCAGCGCCGGGAGAACTCCTGCAAAGTTTCGGGGGGCTGCGGGAGGGCGCGGGCCCGGGGGGAGGGGGGGGAAAAGGCGAGGAGCTCCGCGCGGGTCGGGCGCTGCGAGCGAGGGGAGCGGGGAGCGCCGCCTCGGGGGGCTCTGCGGAGTCGGGGGCTGTGCCGGGGGTAGGCGAGCCACGAGCCCCCCCCGCAGCGCATCGCGTCCCCCCGGCCCCGCGGCTCGGCTCCCCCAGGCAGCGTCGCGCTGGAGGCTGCGGGGCGGTGTCACGGCGGATGGGGGGGCGCCGGAGGGGTCCCCCGAAGCCGCCGTGAGGAGGGCGAAAGAAGCCGGAGGGGGTTGTGGGGGGGGGGGGGGGGGGAA